>PVJH01020209.1:0-41131 GCA_004026705.1 Nesogale talazaci | reverse complement strand
ATGTCGGCGGTGTGGGGGTGTGGAGGGAGGAGAAGGGTTTGATTAAGTGCAATGTAGACAAAAAGAAGCACTGAGAGTTGAGTGAAAGGCAAGCATGATAGTGAGACAGGAGAAAAGTAAAAAGAAATAGCGGAAAGAACTAGGAGGCAAAAGATATTTATAGAGGTTCAAATATAGGCTTGCACATATGTAAATATAAGAATAGGGATAGAAGTCTGTGTACATATATTTAAATGTTAAGTATTAAGGAAGCAGAGGGACATTCAGTCTCTACTCAAGTACTCCCTCAATGCAAGAACACTTTGTTCTAATAACCTGGCATTCTGGGACATTCACCTTCCCAACACAATCGCTGAAGTCAAAATGGGTGCATAACCAAATGTGGTAAAGAAAACTTATGGTGCCTAGCTATTTGAAGATAGATATAGCATCCAGCATCTTAAAGACTTGAAGTTAAGTAAGCTGCCATCCAGCAGGAAAGACACAAAACCTACATGGAGGAAGCACACCAGCCTTTGTGTTCATATGTTGTTGACAGGATTGGGTATCAGGCATCAAAAAACTCAAAACAAACAAATATATTGATGCAAATGATAGGAGTTGGAGAGGAGACCAAAAGCCCATTTGTACACAGTTAGGTATCCCCTCAAAGAAGTGTAACAAGGAAGGACAGAGTTAGCCAAGTTTTAGCCAGGCATCAAGAGAACACACAACATTCCTCTAGTTCTTTAATGGTCTTCTCCCCTCTCCTACTCCACTGCCATCACGCCAGTTCTACCATACAAATCCAGCTAAATTAGAGCATGTACACTGGTATAGATAAGAACTCTTGACATACAGAATCCAGTACAGATAAACCCCTCGGGAACAGTAATGGGAGTAGTGATACCATGAGTGATACCAGTAGGGGGATGGAAGGGGAGAAGAGGAAGAAATGGGAGACTGGCCACAATGATGGATGTATAAAATACCCCACACCCCTTGAGGGGGATGAATAGCAGAAACATTAACAAAGGGAGACAGCAGATGGTGTAAGATATGAAAATAAGAATAACTTATAATTTATCAGGGGTCAATGAGGGTGGGAGGATGGGGGAGGGAGGAGAAAAAAATAGGAGCGAATACCAGGGGCTCAAGTGCAAGTAAAATGGTTTGAAAATGATGATGGCAACATATGTACAAATGTGTTTGATACAATTGCTGTATGGGTTGTTATAAGAGCTCCCAATAAAGTTATTTATTCTTTAAAAAAAACTTCATGCAGAAAGCAAAATGCTCTCTGTCTACTGTAGAAAGTTAAGTCCGGTGTTTAAGAGCAACCACAGGATCACCTATCACATTCATAGCAAACCCTTTGTTCTCTGGCTTATTTTGTTTATGTTTTACACACAGGAGACCGATTGTCCAGAAATGTATCAAAAGCAGTCTGAAGTTTTTTAAAAAATAGAAGCTCATGTTTTACCAAATTTGTTGTAGTTTGATAGTTGAATTCTAAATAGTAAAGCTTAGATAGATAGATACATATATTTATATGTGTTGCATATTGATTCACTGCATCTTCCATACAAAAATATTCTTTTTAAGATAAAGAGCTTTAAACAGAGAAAACATTTGTGTTAATATTAAGCTTTTGAAAGATTTCAAATAAACTATTAGCACTTAAAAGTTATTTATATATAAATTTAAGAATATATCAAACACCAAGGAGGCAAATTCTTGAACAGAAGTAGTGTGAAGAATTCTCATGAAAATGTGCTTTTAAATTAGAATTGTTGCTTTGAAAAGAGAAATTTCCTGGGAGCAAATTCATCAGATCCGTGTAGATATATGGTATTCATTGCATATTCAAAAGTGAATTTTAGGACCATGAAAAATGATAGTCTTCGAAGAATTCAAAGAATAACTTGTTAAGGCTATAAGAATCATCTCAAAATCTAAGGCTAAAAATATTGAACATCTTTTCATGTGAGTTAACAGAGAAATTTTCTCTCTGTCATCTGCTGAGCTTAATATTTCACTGCATATACATATCAAACTTTATTCCATACCTACATTCATATATAGCTGAAGAAACACAAAGGAGAAGAATTTCATTTTGTTCTACAAAGGGTCACTAGAAGTCAGGGTCAACTTGATGGCATCTAACAACAGCAATGTGCACTGGTATTTTAAATATGAGGAGGGACACATATGATGGGCAGGTCTCAGAAACAGAGCTTCCAAAATAGGAAAGACTATATAGAATTGAGAGACAATCAACTTTTGAGTGTCCTCAGGAAAGCCCTAAACACAACACTAAAGCTGCAGCTTGGGGAGAGGGACATGCCTGACCAGAGCACATGAGAGCAAATGAAGGGGGAGGAAGAGAGAATGGAGTGCATCCTGGCCCAAAGAGCCTTGAGGTTGATATCCCCACTCAGAACAGTCAATGCACAGAGAGGACCATATGTCAGGCCCCACTAGGAAACATGATGTCCCTCGCTGAACCAAGGCCCTATGGCCTTATGGTCCTATGGGAACAGCAATGGAAAAGCAGGGTCAGGATTGTACCCTGTATGACCCTACCACACCACATCAAGGCAAAACACTAAGGGTGTGCAGCAGAGCAGCAGGGGAAGCAGAGCATGGAGTTCCCAAGGGAATGCCAAGCATATATTTTGGGGCCAGGGTGTGACACCCCATGGGACTCAACTAGGGGACACTCTTGGAGGTCAACAAACAGACTTTGAACTATTTGCAAGTTTTTATTTTGTTATGGTTATTATTATTTTAATTATTTATATATATTTTCTGGATGTTGGGGTTTTGGGTTGTTGCTGTTGTTGTCGTTATTTTGGTTTCTTTGGCCACTTCATCTTATGATGTCTTGTGGGTTTTTTGTACATATTATTATCTCTGCAAGTCTATCTAGATAAGATAGGCTGGATAGACAGTCAGGAGGAGAAAACAGTGGGATTGGTGGTTCCGAGGGGACATAGGAGATGGGGAGGTGGGGGAAAGGAGGTGATGTTGACCAACCCAGGGATAAGGAAACAAGTGATTCAAAATCAGTGACAAAGTGAGTGTGAGAGACCAGATAGAGATTGATCAAGAGTCATGTAACCAAGAGAAATTACTGAATTACTGAATGATGCTGGGACAACAAAAATGTAAAAGGAAATAGAGGAAAGAACTGGGAAGTAAAGGGCATTTATAGAAGTCTAAATACAGACATGTACATAGGTAAATATACATATATATTATGATGGGAAAATAGATCTGCATACATATACTTATAAGGTTGTTATTAAGACAGCAGATGGGCATTGGACCTTCATTTAAGTACTTCCTCAATGCAAGAACACTTTGTTCTGTTAAATCGGCATTCCATGATGCTCACTTTCCTGACACTATCACTGAAGACAAATGTGTGCATTAACAAAAGTGGTGAAGAAAGCTGATGGTGCCCAGCTATCAAAAGATATAGTGTCTGGGATTTTACAGGCTTGAAAATAAACAAGCAGCCATCTCGCTCAGAAGCAACAAAACCCACATGGAATAAGCATACCAGACTGTATTACCATGAGCTGTCAAGGGGATCAGGTAAAAGGCATCAAAGAACTAAAAATCATAACATTGCAAGGTCACCTTCCTGATATGTTTGCTGATGACATATGTGTGTATAAGCAAATGTGGTGAAGAATGCTGATGATGCCAGGCTATCAAAAGATATAGCATACCCTTACAGAAAGGTCATGGGGTGGACGTGAGTCAGTCAAGGTACAGGGTAGCAACAATTAAATATGCAACATTCCTCTAGTTCTTAAATGCTACCCCGCCCTCACTATCCCAATTCTACCTTACAAATCTGGCTAGGCCAGGGAATGTTCACTGGTATGGACAAGAGCTGGAATCATGGAGAACTCAGGACAGATCCCTTCAGGAACAATGGTGAGAGTGGTGATACTGGGAGGGTGGAGGAAGGTGGAGTAGAAATGGGGAACCAATTGTAGGAATCTTCATATAACCTCCTCCCTGGGATACGGACAATAGGGAAGTGGGTGAAGGGGCACATTGGGCATTGTACAATATGACAGAATAGTGATAATTTGTAAATTATTGAGGGTTCATGAAGGAGGTGGAGTGGGGAGTGAGGAGAAATATGAGGAACTGATACCAAGGGCTTAAGTAGAAGGAGGATGTATCCAGAATGATGATGGCAACAAGTGTACAAATGTGGTTTGCATAAAATAGGTGTATGCATTCATTATGATGAGTTGTATGAGCCCCATATAAAATGATTTTTTAAATTATAGTAATGATCATAAGAAGACCTTCAAACACCACACAAATGCACATATACACTGCCCCTCGACCTCTAGTATGAGATCTTCAAGAGCAAGTCAGAACTGAGTTCCTTACTGTCCATACCCCAGGGAGGAGGTTATATGTAGATCCCTACAATTGGTTCCCCCTTTGTACTCCACCTTTCTCCACCCTCCCAGTATCACCACTCTCACCACTGGTCCTGAAAGGATCATCTGTCCTGAGTTCCCCATGAGTCCCTTAATAATTATGTGTTGTTCTGTCTTTTTTTTTTTTGTCATTGGAGTCACTAGAGTAATTACATCAAAATTCTTAGCATATGTGGCTGAAAAACTTTTCCTTGTTTCAGTAACCAATCTGCAAATTCTTCTGCATGTGTTTTTCTTTTTAAATTCTAAATAAGAATGAAATTTATTTTAGAAATAAAATCCACACACAGATCTATACTCTCATTTTGGACATGAATCTAAATGCAGTCAATAACTCAGAATTATTTAGAGATTATAAAGGTAATGTAGAGTCATTGAACTGTGCAAATACACACAGAGGCATCTAGGAAGATAGATGTGGCAATCAACTTCCAAAGATCAAAATCATTCACAATGAGACGGCATGAGTTAGAATCAATCTGACAGCAATGAGTTAATGGTTATAGTGCACATGCTGTATATCATAGAGCACCCACGGTGGGGCTTGGAGCTATTATCAATGAGTGCACTAGCATTCTATGGTGAACAATGTGAACATTCATATAAATTATAACATCACTGCTGTCAACTTAATTCTCACTCAAAACAACCTGATAAGACCCAATAGAACTGCTCCATAAATTTCTGAGGCTATAATCTCTACAGAAGCAGATTGCCACATTTCTCCCACCGAACAACAGGAGAGTTTGAATGGTCAACGTAGAATAGAAATTATGAATGGTTTTTATGGTTCCCATGGGCTTCTGGATTACAAGATTTCAGATAAGGCAGTATGGACATGCATTTAGAAATTACTATTTTTCTGGTAAGAGTTATTTCCTACAAATGGGAGCTGAAGAATTATGGCTATAATTCTAGTAGCAGTTCACACTTACCAAAATCTTCTTTAACATTTCAAAAGATATTAGCAATAGGATTTATTGTTTGAAGATTTGCTACATTATTATGTATTTTATTCCAAGATTTTTGTCTATATATTTATTTCAGGATTCTATACACAATCTGAAATGCCACATCAATTGTTAAATGTTCTTTTAACTTAAAAACATCTGGAATCCAATTTTAAAAAGAGAGAAATAAAAAACACCCTGGAGTCCAAAGGTAAAAATTGTAAAATATGTAGAATACAATTGCCATCTATTAACTTCAAATTCATAGCAATTCATAAAGTTCCATGGCTGACATTCATTTATGGAACAGAAAACTTCATCTTCCTCCTTCAGAACAACTGTTAGGACTGACCTTGTGTTCAGCAGTCCAACACACACCCAGCCACTTCATCAGGTTCCTTAGGGGGTTAGAAAACCTAGAATAAAACTCAGAAATGAACACCTAGGATTTATGTGCAAAACAATTCTTAGACTCAAGATACAGGACCTGAAGCAGCTATTTACAAAACAAAACAAAAAACAGCACTGAATAAAGCAGGCCCATTGAAAATAACCCTGGTAGGGTATGCAGTAGGTTCCTGTTGTTAAGTGCCTCATCGAGTTGGTACAGGCACATCGGGCCAATGTACAACAGAGCAAAGTATTGCCTGATCCTGAGTCAGCCTCATAGTTGTTACTGCAGAGCTCATGATTGCAGCCCCAGTGTCAATCTCATTGAAGGCCTTTTTTGCAGCTCACCAAAGGTTGGTCTCTCTTGATAACATGTCCAAAGTGCAAGAGATGAAGTCTTCCAAAAATATAAGGATAATTCTGGCTACACTCCTACCAAGATTCATTTTTCCTTCTTCTCCTGGCAGTCCACTGTACTTTTAATATTCTTAACCCATGCCATGATCCAAGTGCATCAATTCTTTGGTCTTTCTGACTCATTTTCTAATTATTACAAATATGAAGCAATTGAAGTATCATGGTTTGGAACAGGCCCATCTCCATCTTCAAAGTGATGTCTTCCATATTGTGTTATGCAGGGTTCTCTAGAGAAACAAAACCACAACACTTATGATTTAGACAGAAAGAAAGATAGATGTTAGCTTAATAGATTTATACAGCATGAAGGAATATAATAGTTAATTAATCCACACAGCAGTACAGCGGGCTCAGCTCAACTCACTTTCATGGAACCCTTAATATACTGGAAGTCCTTCGGCTCACAAGGGCTGCCAGTTTCAAAGTCAAGGAAGCAGAGAGCTGAGTCATCCATTGGGCAATGTAGGCAGAGTCCATCCACCAGCAGCAAACAGCAGGGTGGGTCACCACAATCAGCAGCCCAGTTGCCTAGCAAAGCAGACCCAGATGGGATATCAAATTCAAGCAAAGCGAGATGACAGGATCCCTCAACCTCAAGCTATAGCAATGTACACACCATCAGTGATGTGAAGGAAGCTCTAGGAACATGATCCACTAGTTGGCTGACCCACAGGTTGTGTGGTTCACAAGTTAAGGCAGAAAATGAGCTAAAGCAGTGCAGGTTAGTCTGAACACCAGGGAGCAAGAGATGGAGGGGCAGGCCTTGCTGGGCTATTTATCTCTTTGCCCTCCAATCAAACTGTGATCTGATTAATCCCCCTATTGGCCAGGTTGGCACGATAAACCTACCTATCACATATTTTATTGTTGTATGCAGGTGTTGTATGCAGATATGCCCCTACAATACAGTAATACACAGGATAACAAAGATAATTGTGTACATAAGTAAACAAGCCAAGCTAAGCTAAGGAATATAACAATAGGCACCAAATATGCCTCCACATACACTCAGTACATAAGGAACTTTGTAACTAAAACCCCAAACTAAAGACAATGCCACTGAATGGATTCCCACTCATGGTGACCCTACATAGGGTTTTCAAGGCTGTAATTCTTTACAAGAGCACATAGCCTCATCTTTATCCTGAGGGGAAGCTGATGACTTTGAACAGCTGACCTCATGGTTAGCAATGCAATGTAACAATGTCTACAATAGATCTCTGTCCTTCTACTCCTAATCTTCTGATCCCCATCATGGGAACCAAAATGATTTTAAGAGAGACGGGGAAGAGCAAGGAAGAAAGGAGGGCAGGGAAGAAAGCTCCCCAGAGACATCAGTTTTGCAGACAAGTTCTGTCAACTGTGTGTGCACAGATTCCTGTAATTCCCAATGTCTTTAAAAAGCTAAATAACAATAGTAATAACAGCAGTCCTGCTTATTCTTGGTCACAGAGTTAATCAGTTCCTATGGTGAGTGAGTGTGATGAGCTGTGGACTGAGGATATTTTTCATGGGGTATTTTCATTTTTTGCCTTTGGCAAAGATTCCACCAGTAGTAATAAATAATTCCATACCCCTAAGTGGATATTATTATTATTTTCAGGTGTAAGCCACAGCTGGCTGGAGCCTGTCAGTTCTCCTGAAGTCACAGATGCTGTGCACATACCTGTTGACAAATCTGTGGGTAGGAACAGCTCACCATTCCCCATCCCACAGTTGGCTTCTTTATTCTAATGGTGTCCCCTGAAAAGTCAGCCAGGGAAGGGAAGAGGGACAGACAGAGACAAAGGTGCAAATCGACAAAGTGGATTTTGCCTGCAGGGTTAAAATGCACACTTACTGCTCTGGTGTTTTATTTCTCAGCCAAATGACATTTTATACTACATGATTATTGAGAATACGAAGAGTTTTCCTGTTTAACTTTTATAGCCTCCCATCATTTTTAAATAACTAGTATTAATATCTTGCACACAGTAGACACAAAAATGCTGAATCATGAATAAAAGAGGGCAAATTTTTATTTTATTTTTTTCTCATCTCTCCATTTCTCTTCTTTCCTATCTTCCTACTTTCTTTTGGCACTTAGAGTTCTCCTTTCCCCTGGTGCCAGCTCCCTCACAGTATGTCCTGGCTGACCCCTGTGCACCATTCCATTTGTCCTTTGGTATGATGTTCTACTTCCTACCTCTTTTTCACTACCAAGATATGCTCTTTTAGCATCCCAGTTCTGTGAAGTCCTCTGATGATGAGGGATAATTACTTCATTGGTAGGGCTAATTTTTAAGTGTGTTATCTCACAACTGGGTTCACCCATTGTGCAACTTTTGTGATTGTCCAGCACCAAAGGACTGAAGACTAGTGGAACAAGGAGTCACAGTTAAGATCATGTCATGGATGAGTTGCCTTGCTTTCCCTGGTCATTTATGACTAGCCATCTTTTTAAGCTCAAAAATGTAATATGTACATTACTTTTAATAATAGCATCTTCAATAAATAAGGAAAACCAAAATAATTATGAAAGGTGGAAATAAAGGAAAAGGGGAATAAAATATACTGTACAATAACTATATCATAGTAAATTTACTCTCTAGAAAAAGAAACACTTTTGCTATGCCTAGATGTGTCACAAACCTTTAAACAAAAGAATTCCTTTGAATGGGTTTTGTTATTGTTAATTGGGTGTTTGGTTTGAACATTGCAGAAGGCCCAAACAAAATAGTTTCAATTTTTTGCCTATTTAACATAGCTAAACAAGGCAGGTCAAAGGCTTAGATGGGAATTATTGGTATCATGTGGACAATGTGGCTATCATTTTCTGGTACATGATATGGTCAAGAAAAAAATCTGAGATTCTGATTAAAGAAAATTAGGTTTCATTTTCAACTCTTCCACTAAAACAATTTGTATTACAGCCCTTGCACACAGTAGGATACTTAAAAAATACTGGATTTAATATGCAAAATACATAAAAGAGTGTTTGGCCATGGGCTAGTCATTTTAATCATTTGAATCTACAGAATGAAGAAATTGGACAGAGAGCTTTTTGCTTTTTCTAACACTGAAATTCTATAACTTACCAAACTGAGCCCTAGGGAGTAAGTAGGTATGTTCCGAAATAGAGATGGAGGGAAACAGTGAGCCCACAAGGGATTAGAGATCAAACAAAGGAGAATCTTTGTCCGACTGACCCTCGTTCCCTCCTTTCTTCAGGCTGGATGAAAGGATAAAAGGAGAAGGGATATCATTACAGCTCCCTAGCTTGGTGGCACTGCCTGGGGCCCCAAGTGCCATCACAACTCTCATGCCCATTACAAACCCTGGCCACAGAACAGCAAAGCTTAGTGGTTTACATTTAAAGGCATCCGCTCTTACTTTCCTGGCGGATTAGGATTAATACAATGAAAAAGGAACTGAGAGAGACTGGTAAGCCTCTCTTGCTGCCTGCCTAAGTGAACATACAAAAGTTCCTGTCACATTCCAAGTCACTATTAAAGGTGATGATGTTTGGAAACAGATTTCATAAAAGAAGTGCTATACAGACGGATGTTACATCAGGGGCATTTCACCACATCTCTCTCTCCCCCTCCTTCTCTATCTTTCTAAATCAAGTAAGAAAATGATTCGTGTCAAAACTTAAATTTAAAAATTATTCTGAGAAGAGACAGAGAGCATCCCAAGCTTCAACCAGGGCTCAGCTCACAACCAGCTGTCCGACCCGGGGCAGTTACTCAACCTCCTAGGCCTCTGGTGGCATTTCTCGGAGGCATTTGGGCTAAAGAATTTCTAAGAACATATTTCAGAACAAATATTGTAATGATGTTGATACATAACACATCATAATTTCTCTCCACAAGCTAGTTTTTCTTTTTTTTCACAAAGCTATTTTTTAAGTGACAATGAAATTAGATGGCTAGAAAATTTAAACATTAATTTTCTAAAACATTCCTCTGACATTTTTAAGAAATACTGGCAGTCTACCAAAAGCTGGGAGTAAAAACAAATTTCACTTGATAGCATTTCAGTGTGTCAGAATAGAAAACAGATCTTCAAGTGAGAAGTAGTCTGTTTTCTTCAAACAATCTGTGTTAGGTAAAGTCAGAAAGAGTCTTGATGCAGACATGAAGGGTAGGAGCATGTTACAAAAATCTACTTAAAGAAGATATCCCAAGGGATAACAAATAAATATTTTGAGCAAATAACAGTCACAAACTTGCTTGCCAACATTATGGGGCACACCTTTGCTGTCAGGTCTAACAATAAACCATCAGCATGGGTTGTCTTTTTTATTTCTTCCAAGGAATGGGTTGGGCTAATAGTCAATGCACTAGGCTGCTAAAGAAATAGTTAGAAATTTGAATCTATCCAAATGCGGTTGAGAAAAAGGCCTCTCCCGATACTAAAAAAAAAAAAAAAAAAAAAAGCATATGCGTGGGGGGGTGGAAGGGGTGCCTGCGTGCATGGGTGGACGCTGTAATGCATGTGTTGGAGGTAAGTCTGCAAATTCTATGTCCAACATATTCTATGTTGGAGGTAAGTTTGCAGTTCTGGCAACTATGGCTGGTAGCATTTTTTAAAATTCAATCCAATATACCATGTCATTTTACCATTTGGTAAAATTATAGTGGAAAAGATAATATTTTGGCATATTATAAAGTTACTATGGGAATATAGAAGTTTAAGGGAGACTAATGTAACTTGCTCTTGTCCACATCTTTCCTCACTGAATCCAGAGTTTATGTAGATCATGTAGTTCATGTAGTTTATGTAGAATGCCATGCGTTCTCTAGATCTGACACCTTCTCTCATATAAGCAGTGTTATTTGTTAGCAAAGTTTTATAAGTGAATAAGTGGGGCAAATGGGAGTAAAGGCACCAACCTGTAGACTTATGAAAGTTCTTAACAGTTGGCAAATGTGTGCACGGTAGGTGATAATAGATGACACAATGCATTTTCCAATTTTGTTTAAAGTAAAGTTCTTTCTGTGATTACAATAATGAACTCAAGTTGAGACCATCCCTGTGTCTTGGGTAAATCTAACTTGACAACTAAAGAGTAATTCTCAGCACTCTGTTGCTTCTGTAATCATATGAGCTCACTATGTGATGTCACATGGGTGGCACATACTTCTTTAAAGCTTCGGTTTCCAAAAATATTAATACAAAAATATTACTATATGTATTATTGTATTGCATATAGTAATATATTACTGTACTACATATATAACATATTACTATACATTACTGCATATAAATATATTACTGTAAAGATTCAGCCAGAAATGCTTTGCTGTCTTTGGCCTGAAGTAAGTGCTTTAGATTAACATCAAGACAAAACCTAAAAGTAATGGAAGAATAACGACATTAAGATTCTTTCCGTATGGCATCTGCCTTGTGCCTTGACATTTCTTCAGCCTGCTCTTCTTCAGGTACTAGAGAAGGAAGAGGGTGAATAATTTTTGTCTCCAATGAAAAGTTAGAGTTGTGTTAATCTTGTTTATTGTTTTACTAGTGCCCCCTCTAGTGGAATTTTTATAGTAATGCGGGACAGGAAAAAAGAAGGGTGGGTGGTGTAGGGAATTTATGACACCAAGCACATATTTTGTTTGCTTTTTTACGTTTCCTTTTTAGAAACATTCTAAACAAAATGATGTGAAATAAACAAACATAATAGTGCATAATAGATGTACAATAGTTTCACCAGCAATTGTAATTAAACAAGGCAGTGATACAAATCGGTGCTCTATTCAGAGTGGAAAGGCATTTCAGAAGCAATGTGGCAGACAGACATGAAAACATATTTTGCCAGAATTCGCTGTCACTCACTTTGTGGCTTGAGTTTCTTCCCCTACATCAGCTTATTTGGCCACTACCCTAAATTTTTGCTAGCAAGCACTTTCTCCCCATTGACTTTAAAAGGGACCCTTTCTCCTTTCCCTCCCTCTTTGCTGGGCTTCTTCTTTGAGTAACATTATTCAGTGCATTCGATCCTTCCTCTCTTTACCGACACTTTTCCTACCTCTAATATACCTGGAGCCCTCAGGACTGAGATATAGAAACTAAACCTGTTTACAATCACGGAGCGGTGTTTCTCTAATTATGTTCCTATGCCATTTGATTTCCTGCCCCACTACCCTGCCCTCTCCCACACTAATTGTGTGTTTGTGCCAGCAGGAAAGAAAAAAAAGCTATCCCCTCCCCAAGTGACCATTCTCAGCACCGTCTCACAGGATTCTTCCAGGAGAAGTCTTGAGCTTGATAAATGCATCCTGTTCTACAGGGATCTCTGTCAACTTCTCTTTTTATGCATTTCATGTGCTTCCCTGGTGATAGCCTAAGGGTGCTTTCAGTAAACAATTAATGTAAGGCATCTCCTGGGAACCTAATGGGTATTTAGCAATAAGTTCACTTCCAGGAGTTGTATAATGTGATAGTTTGACAATGCGCGTAGAGAAGTTTCAGAAAGGAAAAACTCCAAAAAGGTAAAAAACTTACCACTCTCCCCAGAACTTCTCACCCCTTTATTATTGTTTGGGAATGAAGGGGAAGCCAGGGGTCACTTCAGGGACTGCTGCTTCCTTTGCCATGTGGCAAAATCCCATCCCACTGTTCACTTTTACTAATGGAATGTACAAGTCGCAATCTATTAGGGAAAGTAAAATTTGCTGTGACATTTTTATTCCAAAGCCGCAAGCAATGAAAGGTGTAGCACTGCACAGAATATTTGTATCATGTTAATAAAAAATGATGCCACCATATGATACTAATACTAAACAGTAAACGTTGATTGGTATTTTCCCAACCAAGATTACAGCCCAATTCTAGAGTGATTGATAGCATTAATTTAGGTTCAATCAAGATATCATCTTAATAAAAATTAATTTTAAATGGTACTTAAATTGATTAGTTTGTGCTAGTCAGGAAAACTAAAGCAATAAGCAAGTATTTAGCTGTTCTCTTCTGTAGGTTTCCTAAAAATGAAGTCTATTTCTACTTAAAGAAGGTTATACTTAAATGGCAAATTTTCCTCTCTCAGGATTTGATCTTTAGCTAAAGAAAAATTGTTTAAGCATAAACAAATAAAATGAAAATAATAGTTTGTCTAATGTAATTACTTTTCAGTCAGTATCTAATAAGCTGAAAAATCATTTATCATTTCAACTTAGAAATACATTCTAAAGGCCTTTTCCTATCATTTTCCATCCTGCTTGCCTGAAGTGCTCATATAACATGCAAAATCATATACACATATACACACAGAGAGACATTCCCATAGACGGTTCGAATGTGCAAAATGTGTAGTAAGTATAGCAATTTCAATGTTAATAGAAAGGAGTCACCATTTCCAACTTCCTATCATTTAAACCCACATAGCATACTTTTCCTCTTTGACTCTGCTTCCTCTTCTAATAAGTTTATAAAACTGAAATTGAATAACAACCAATTTAACAATCAAAACAAACAATCCTTTCCTTATCAAAAAATTCTGGATGAAGAAACTGTGGCACAAAAATCATATAAAATAGCAAATACTTTTCTCACAAGAGGAGAAGCTGTTACTGTGCTATTGTTGTTGCCCCTGCCCCTGCATTTTCCTGTGGTGCTCTATGAATCTTTTTGTACCATCATTGAGAAAATATGTTTTAACACAAATCTCATTCTCCAAACCAGAGCACAAATCAATTTTGTGACGATCCTCAAAGACTGTTATTTTCCAAGGAGACCAAATGTGGGCAGCCACAATGACAAATTAATTGTGGTAAGGGCATTTGGTCATGTTTGCCCTTCTCTGCCAGATCCTCAGAGCTATCAATAGATCTCCCTCCATAGAGGAGTCTCCATCATCCTGCCTGTGAAGCTTATTAAATGGGTGTGCCTGTCTGGATTATTATTGGAATTCTGTGGCAAACTCATATGTTGTGGGAAAAACTGTATAAACAGCTGCAACAATCTATTAAGCATAGCAATTGCATTATGAGGTCAATAAAAGATTGTAGGCAAGATATCTGGAAAGTAATTACTTCTCTTTAATGAATATATAGCCTAATGATTTCTGAGTGCTGTAGGCATAACAGTGCTATATGTTTTATAGTTTATAAATAAATAGTTATTACCTTACACAAAGGGTGGAAAGACACCCTTTAGAAAAAAAGTTAATTTGTTTTAATGAGGCACATTTTGCTAAAACTACTTACATGTAATGGATTATCAAGTAATTCCAATATGCTGTAATTGAGAATTACCTCTCCCAATGTGGAATATTCAATTGCACTTTGTACATCTGGGAGAATGCTGTATCTTCACCTCTGCTATCCTCCTTTACATTAAAAGCATGATTTATAGCATATATTTGTCACTGGGATATGACTAATTTAGAATTATTTCTTTAGTTTAAATGTATTTGCATGCAAATTGCATGATATAATTATTCTCCCATAGCAGTCTGGCTTGCCTTATTTATTTTACACTAGAAGCCCAGTTCTCAAGCTGTAACATTTACATTTTTTGTGAACTCCCAATTTAAAGATACAGATCGTAAGCACAGTCTCTCTCACTTCAGTGGTATTAAGGTTAGATGGTCATGTCAGAATAGCATTTGTTCAATGATATTTTGAGAGATAGTTTCACAAAATGATTTATTTCACTTTTATTAAAAAAAGCCTTGATAAAATCCTTTTAGAACCTGACAGAGAAACAAATGTAAAGAGACTACAGGGGGGTTTGTTAGTGCATTGAACGCTCCATCGTGTCACCTCAGTCCTTGAAAGGTTGATCAAAAACACAAAGAAAGATCATCTTTTTCAAGAGAAGAAGCAGTGACAGAGCTGCAGTCACATTTAATGCTCGATTATTAGCACCACCTGTTTCATTTTTCACACACTCTGTTCTCTTAAAGACTCCATCACAAGTTGAGAAATCATGACTCTTTAGAGTTAAAATCCATTTCAAAGAACTCTGATACAATAAAATTCATCTAGTTCTATAACCAATATTATACTTTATTTTAACAGTTTTATTGGCACTTTATCTACATGTCTTATAGTTCAATCACATCAAGAAGCATTGCATAATGATCACCACAAGCTTTTCTAGAACATTTCCCTCTTCCTTGTACTCATTCTTATTCCTGTAGTTATTTTTTAAGAGTGGCAAAAATATACCCTTGAAAGCATTCTCCAATTCAACAATTTCTACATGTATAACTCAGCACCATTGATTATACTCTTCATGTTGAGTAACCACTACTGATATCCTTTTTCCATATTATACCACTAGCATTGATATAAGTTCAATTTGCCCTAAGCAAAAGCTCATCCATGGGAACCATTAGCTCAGTTTGGTTTCTTCTTACTATATATTTTTATTTTAGTGGTATTCTTGGTACAGCATTCACATATCATGCATTTCCATAGTCCAACCGCTTTTAGAAAGAATTGATATCTATGTGTATCATCATAATCAGTTCCAATGCTCAGTCCCCTGTCCCACATTCATTGTTTGCTCCTCAATATCCCTCAACATTTTCACTTTATTTCTTTATTTTTTTCACTATTTTCTGCACAAATTTAAGAACTGCCATCTACATTTGAGGGTGCTACTAAGTAGTAAACAACTATATTTTACCCTACTCACAGGAAGGGGCACTTTTTAGGTCACAAATAGATAATAAAACTATAATCATAGCCATGTTTATTTTAACTATTCAATCTCTCATCTAGCAAGCTGGCTGCCTGGGATGTAACCTTGTAAGTCTACCTAAAAAGTCATGTTTAAAACAGTTTACTGAACCCCTACTTTATGTTTAAATAAATAAGCTACTGTTACTTCTCTGGAATAAGTCTCATTCTACTACAATGATTACAAATCTCAAATATGGTGAAGAAAGAAGCATCCAAGCAAAAATTATAAACACCCAATTTGTGGAGGGGGATGGCGGGAGCTAAAACTCATCTGTAGAATATCTGGTCACACTGAGTTGACAATAGATCTGCGCTCACCACAGGCAACAGTCTCCATCAGCCTTACAATCAGGCAGAGAACATTGTGAACTTAATAATTCTGGATCAAACTCAACACTGGCCAGTTGACCATCTTTTAGATGCGACATGAATTTGTTATGGGAGCAAGTATCTCTTACTGGTTCTATGACAGAAATTCTTCCCTGGCATTCTTTATTATTGTTGGTGGTTCTTTTCTTCTTATGCACTATTCCTCTTTTGTCCTTTTCTTCTTATGCAGGATTTCATCTCGTTTGGTCTGTATACTATTATTACCACTTTAGCATGATTTTGTTTTCTGTTGGGTCTCCCAACAGGGAGGCACTGAAGGAGTGGAAGCATCATGACAATACAAGGGGATATAGGGCTGGAGGGGTTGGGGTATGGAGAGAAAGAGGATTTGTGTAGTAATTGATGAAGACAGGAGGGGGGAGAGAGTACTATAATAGGTTGTGATTGCAAGAATCATCTTAAAGGCGTTTCGACCTTAAAGGAGGGGAAAATACTTTAAAGTTGATAGAGAAGTGCTTGTACAATTCTCTGTGATATGATCTAATGATTGAATTATATGTAAATTGCAAATAAAACTGCTGGGAAAAAAATCTTCCTGAGGTGTTCAACACAGAAGGGCTTATCCAAGAAGAGATGGAAATTCTCATTTCTGAACTGAAAGAGAATAAATCTTCATTGGCCTGCAATTGTTGGGTTCAGCAATACTGTGGGAATAAGCTGCATGATTTTCCTACAATTCAATCATCTTTGAAACTATTTTTAAGCCCTGTAGCTACCCATAAGTATGGCATTGAAAAATAAGACTCACAACATGAGGGCATGAGCTTGTAAAAAATAAAATTAATGGAAGCTCAAAAAAATTCATACTGAAGATGCTAGTGGAAATCTTTAATTTCTTCATCACTTATGTCTGTGGTTGGTGCATAACTTTGAATAATAATCATATTGATTGGATTTCCTTGTACACATTCATCTTATCCTATCACTGATAACTTTGTACTTCAAAATAGATCTTGAAGTGTTCTTTTTCTAATGAATGCAACACCATTCCTCTTGAACTTATCATTAGCAGCATAGTAAACACTATGATTCCAAATGATATATCTCAGCCCTTTCCAGTTCACAAAAGCCTAGGATGTTGATCCTTTTGAGTTTCAATTCATCCTTTACAGCTTCCAATTTGTCCATATTCATACTTTGTATATTTTAAAATCTAATTATTAGCTGAAGCTTACAACTATTTCTTTCTGTTTTGCATCATGCCTCTCCAGTAAATTAAGGCCTTAAAGGCTTTATCCCTACTGGTTTTACTTCATTCATATCATTATAGTTGATTCAATTTTGAGAAGCAGCTCTCATTAGTCGTACTTTGAGTGCTTTCCACCCCCATCTTCTAGCACCATCTCTGACAATGAGATATTCTACTCATGAGTTTTTCAATATGACAATGTTTCCATACTCTTTATAATGTTTTCATTGGCTAATTCTTTCAAAGTAGAAGGGATGGTCATTCTTAACAGTCTGTTCTTTGTCCAGAAGTTCTCCTAAAACCTGTTCACTTTGGATAGCCCAGTTTGTGTTTGAAATATCAGTGGTTTAGCTACTGAGTTGTTGCAAGACACAAGCTACCACAGTACAACAAACTACATGAAAAGTGAATTTTGAGAATAATTTAAGAAAACATTTGATGCATTGAACACTGTCCCGATAATTGCTGGGATGACTTAAAAAGCATCATACATGAACAAAGCAATATATCACTGAAGAGACAGGAAAGAATGATCAAAGTGAATGTCATAACAAACTCTATAACTTGTTTTTAAATGCAGAGTAGTTAAGGTAAATGGGAGAAATGATGAATTAAAAGTAAAACAGAAAATTACAAAGGGCAGCTTGAGAAGACAAAGTAAAATATTATAATGAAATGTGCAAAGACCCAGAGTTAGGAAACCAAAAAGGAAGAATACATTAACTATATCTTAAGCTGAAAGAAATATAGGGAAAAAATCATGCCCTGAGTTGTAACATTGAAAGATTCTATGGGCAAAATAATAAATAATTCAAGAAACATCAAAAGAAAATGAGAAGAATATACAGTTACTATATCAAAAAGGAAAGGTCAACAGCCAACCATTTCAAGAAGCAGCATGTGAGAATGAATGAATGGTACCAAAGGAAGAAGTCTTAGCTGTATTTAAAGCATCTGCCAAAACCAATGCAAGTCTCCAGGAATTGATTGAATACCAACTGAAATGTTTCAACAAGCTGATTATCCACTAGAGATACTCATTAATCTGTACCAAGAAATTTGGAAGACAGTAACTTGGCCAACTGACTGGAAGAGGTCCACATTTGCATTCATTCCCATGAACGGTGACCTTACATGATGTGAAATTGAAAAAACACACAATATAATTGATATAACATGCAAGGAACATTTTGCTGAAGATCATTCAACAATGGTTGTAACAGTACATGGACAGGGAGCTGCCCAGATTTCAGAATGCATTCAGAAGAATGAAAGAAGGCATGCCATTGGTAATGTCAGGTGGATCTTGGCTAAAATCAAAGCCTATCCAAAAGATGTTTACTTGTACTTTATTGACTACCAAGGTACTCAGCTCTGTGGATCATAGCAAATTGTGGCTCTGAAAAGAAAGGGAATCCCAGAACACTTAATTGAGCTCATATGGAATCTACAGGATCAAGAGGCAGTGGTGCAAACAGAACAGGTGAACACCACAGAGTTGGAAATCAAGCACAGTGTATCCTACGGTTGTAACCTCTCACCATACTTATTCAGCTTGTCTACTGAGCAGTAGTCAGAGAAATTGCAATATCTGAAGAAGAATATGTCATAAGGATTGGAGGGCAGCATTTTTAATAGCTCATTTTACTGAAGGCTCTTAAACCACCCATACATCAATTGTATCAAGCATATGTGTACATATTTTGCCATTATAATTTTCTAAACTTTTATTTTCTATTTGGCCCCTTGGTATTTGTAACTCTCTTTTAAAAAATCATTTTATGGGAAACTCATACAACTCTTTGTTTTGTTTTGTTTTGTTTTGTTTGGCATCACTGCTCTCCGGTGGTGGGAGTAGGAGGCCCAGCTCCACTGCTGGAATTGAACCTCCGTCCCAGTGGGCCGTAGTCCCGCCCACAACCACTACGCCACCGGGGCTCAGCCGTTTTGTTTTGTTTTTGATGGGGGCATCACTGCCCTCTGGTGGTTGTGAGAGCTACCCAGCCTTGCTCCTGGAGAGTCACTGCTGGATTTGAACCACCAAGCCCATGGGCTGCAGTCCTTGCACTCAACCACTACACCACCAGGGCTTAGCCCTCATACAACTCTTATCACAATCCATAGATCCATCTATTGTGTCAAGCATATTCATACATTAGTTGCCATGAAAATTTTTAGAACATCTCCTTTCTAACTTGAGCCCTTGACAATAGCTTCTTGTTTTTCTCTCTCCCTTCCCCGCCCTCCCTTTCCCACAAACCCATGATAATTTATAAATTATTATTATTTTTCCATTTCTTACACTGAACAATGTCTCCCTTCATCCACTTTTCTATTGTCCTTCTCTCTGGGAGAGGGTTATAAATAGATCATTGTCATCAGTCCCCCCATCTTCCCCACCATACTCTTACCCTCTTGGTATGACTACTAACAATATTGGTCCTGAGGAGCTTCTCTGTCCTAGATTCTTCATTTTCCAGTTCTTATCTGTACCCAAGTTCATGTTTGGTCTAGCCAGATTTGTAGGAAAAAATTGGGGTCATGAGAGTGGGGCAGAGGGTGAAGGGGAGGAAGCATTAAAGAAGTAGAGGAAAGTTGTATGTTTCCTCAGTGCTATACTGCACCCTGACTGGCCCATTTCCTTCCTGCAGCCCTTCTGTAAGGGGATGTCCAGTTGTCTAGCTTTGGTCTCCAATCCACATTCCCCCTCATTCACAATGATATAATTTTTTGTTGTTGTTCTGGTTCATTGATACCTAATGCCTGATCCTATTCACACCTCATGATCACACAGGTTCATGTGCTTCTTCCATGTGGGCTTTGTCAGTTCCTCTTATTTCCCTACCTCCCCTCCTCCCACCCTTGATAAATTATAAAATATTATTATTCTCATGTGTTGCACTGATTCCCTTCCCCACAGTTTCTGCTGTTCATCCCCTTTCGGGGAGGGGAGGCGGGTATGTGTCAATTGTTGTGATTGGTTCCCCCTTTGCCCTGTCCACCTAGCATTACTACTCACATCTCTGTTTTTGAGGAGTTTATCTCACCTGGATTCTGTCTGTCATGAACTCTTATCTGTACCTGGGCACATGCTCCATTCTAGCTGTCAGTGAAAGGCAGGGCTGGAATGGTGATAGTGGGGGATGAGGAGGCCTCAAGGAACCAGAGAAGTATTGTCTGTTTCATTGATGCTGTACTCTTGATTGGTCCTGCGTCTCTTCCTTGTGATCCTTCAGGGATCACATTGTTTACTGATGGATTTGGGTCTCTGCTCCAACCTCCTTCATTCTCAACAATATGTTTTTTGTTTTTTTGCTTTTTGTTTCGGGTCCTCTGATGCCTATTACCCATTCTGCCAACACCTCATGATCGCACAGGCTGGTGTATTTATTCCATGTGGACTTGTTGCTTCTCTGATGAATTGCCACTTATTCACTTATTATTTATGACCCCAGATGCTTAATCCTTTGGTATCCAAGCACTACCAGCTTTCTTCACTACCTTTGCTTATCCAGCCCCTTTGTCTTCAGTGATCATTCAGGAGGGTGAGCATAACAGAATACCAGAATATTAGAAAAAGGTGTTTTTACATTGAGGGAGGGCTTGTGCAGAGGCCCAAAGTCTATCCACTTCCTCAGTGCGTTGCCAGATAAATATATGTATCTAGATCAATACCTCTATTTTTATGAATTAATGTATTCATATATGTAAACACTTATGCTTATATCTCTATCCATAGTTCTGCTTCCTAGATCTTTCCTGTCTCCTTTGACCTTCTTCCTGCCCCATCATGTTCACCCTTCTTGCAGCTCTTAGTCATTCCTCTCAACTACATTGCTGTTGCTCCAATATACCCCTAATTTCTCTAAGTCCTCCTTGTTGCTGATTTCAATTCCCTAGTTGTTCCCCTGTCTGTGAACCCTATTATGGTTCCCCTATGGCATTGTTCACTCTCTTCCCTTGTCTCCTCCTACTCCCAAGTCCTTCCAGAACCATCAGTCCTATTGCTTTCTCCTCAAGTTTGCTTCCCATGCCTATCTTAAATAGGCAGACAAATCACCAATAATGGAGATAAAGCAAAAGATTGAATAAAAAGAAGGGGAAATAATAGTGACTAGCAAAACAAAAAAGCATTCATAATTCCAGGTCTCAACATTGACCTTTACGACTATCTCCCCACTGGTCCTGGAGGATTCTAGGAACTTCCCCTCCAAGCCTGAAGTCTATTTGGTGGGGGATGGGGGATCTTCTGGAGCTTTGTGTCTTTTCTTTGCTGCCATTGCTGGTCTGTTATGTTCCCTTCTTGGTTTTCCCTGCTATGGGGAGTTCAGACAGAACTCACTCCCCACCTTGGGCCCTCAGTCCTGCCATCTGCCATGGTATAGTCCAGTGAGGGGATGTCATGTCTTGAGCTGTTGTTGGCTCTAAAGTACTCACTGTGCCTTAGCAGCTCCATGTGGGACATTGTCCTAAGGACTTGATGTGCCAATATGGGTTCTAGACCTTCACTCTCTTTTTCCTTCTGGATTTGCTTCCATGTGGTTGTGCCCTGCCCACCCCTCTCCCCAACCTGTAGGTTTAGTGATGTCCTTTATAGCACATACATCTAGGGAGGGGGTCAGTTTGACTCTGATTGGAGCTGGACCTGGAGCCCATTCTTCATGAGTTGCTCCATGTGGTTACAAAGCTCTCAAGGTTTGGTGCACTGGGGTGGGGTCTGCATGTACACTTCCAATTCTGTGAAGAAAGAACCAACACTCTTCCTCTGGGTGGATGAGTGCCCCGCTCCCCCAGTGCTATTGTCTCCCTTATCTCCCTCCCACTTCCACCCTTTTCTCTTCTTTGGGTTTGAATTGCATGCACATCCATGGGTTTGTTCTATTCCTCATCTGACTGCCTGTACTTTAACCCATATAGTGTGAGATAAGTGGATTTTTCTTCTATATATACTGTGCAGATTATACTTACATCCAGAGAATCACACTGTACTTGTCCCTTTGTGATTGGCTAACTTCACTTAGCAAAATTTCTAGAGGGCAGCTTATTAACAAACAGAAATAAGAAGATTTCTGACACATCTTGCTTACTGAAAATGAGGAGGACATGAACATTTGCTGATGAAGATCAAGGATCATAGCTCTCAATATGGATTACAGATCGATGTAAAGAAAACTAAGATCATAACAAATGGACCCAAAGATAACATCATGATAAATGGAGAAAAGTCTGATGTTGTTAAAGTTTTGTTCTTGCCTGGATCTACAATCAATGCTTATGAAAACAGTGATTGAAACATCAAAGGATGCATCTGCATAAAACCTTTTTAAAGCAAGTAAGTTGCTTTCAGGTCTAGGGTGGGTCTGACCCAAGCTACAGTTTTTCAACCAACACATATGCACCTCGAAGTTGGACATTGGATGAGGAAGGACCAAAGAAGAATTGATGTATGTAAATCATGGTGCTAGAGAAGACTATTGAAAGTAGCAGTCCCTGGAGAAGAATATCAAGTTTGGTGAAGTAGAATGGCAACAAGAAAGAGGAAGGCTCTCACAATATGGATTGACACAGTGGCTGCAGCAAGGCGCTCAAGTATTAGAAAAATTGTGAAGGTAGAACAAGATCAGACAAAGTTCCTTTCTGTTGTTCAAAGAGTCAGAACCAACTTGAAGGCACCTGGCAACAACATCATACTTCAACTCTGGCTACATCTTGATTACTTCTGTATTCATAAGCATTTTTACATTGATTGCCTTTTATTATTCATACCACCCTCTGAAGCAGATTAGGCAGACATTATATATTAATTTGAAAATAGAAGGAACCTAACACAATTGTATACATATAACTCCTTTCTAGGGGGATTGACAACAGAAAAGTGGGTGAAGGGAGACATCAGTCAGCTTAAGACATGAAATAATAATTTATAAATTATCAAGGGGGCTGATGGCATAGTGGTTGTGCGCGGGACTGCGGCTCACTAGGTTGGAGGTTGAAATTGAGCAGCAAGACTGGGCCTCCTACTCCCACCACCAGAGGGTAGTGATGTCCAAAAAAAAGTTATCAAGGGTTCATGATGGAAAGAGAGTGGGAGTGGGAGAAAATGAGAAGCTGATACAAAGGGCTCAAGTAGGGGGAAATTTTTTTTGAAAACAATGATGGCAACAAATGTACAAATATGCTTCACACGATGGATGGGTGGATGAATGGATGAATGGATGGATGGATGGATGGATGGATGGTGATAAGAGTTGTATGAGCCACCAACAAAATGATTATTTTAAAAGTTTAATTGGGGTAAAAAAGGAACATTAAGAAACTGTGTTAGTTCAGGTAGGCTAAAAAAATTCATAAGTACACATATATGTATATAAGGGAGAGGATTATCTACAAGAGCTATTGAGCATTGGGAAAACATCCCAAGCTCAATCCATTCCAAGGTTGTAAATCCAACATTAGCTTTCTTTTTTGTTGTTGTTTTTTTTTTTTTGGAGGGGGCATCACTGCCTCAGGTGGTGGGAGTAGGAGGCCCAACCCTTGCTCCGTGGAGCTGGAATCAAACCTCCATCCCAGTGGGCCACAGTTCCGCGCACAACCACTATGCCACCGGGGCTCAGCCCCCAATATTAGCTCTCTTAAACCTCACAAAACACATGCAATGGCACCAGGAAAATCACAGACCTGTGGGTGCTGAGCCTTGTATAGCCAGTGGTAATAGAAAAAGTACCTCAGCACTAGCAGGGGTCTCCTGGTGACTTCTCCAGTTTCCAGAGCTCAAGGTCTATCAGCATGCTGCCATGTGTCTTCTCAGTTGCAATCTCTACCAAGGAGTCACCTTGTGTCTTGTCAGTAGAGCATCTCCAAGAGACTGAGTAGTGAGTCTCTCACCTCCAAGGTGGAAATAGGATTGTATTTCCCAGAATTCTCAGGAGAAAGCCATGTCCACACAGAGGTCGTATTGGCTCTTTCCAGATTGATAGGCTAGACTTCACTCCTACACGCTGAATCCTCAAACTGACGCCAGATTAGGTGACTGCCACAGAAGCTTAATTAAGGCAAATTTTATAAAACATCAAGAAACAAATTCATTTGTAATAAATAGAAACTTATAAATTGGGAAACTTAGAAAGAAAGAAAAAGGAGGAAGTCAAAATAATTGATATGCTAAAGACATTGATTAGAAAGGACAGTTAGTTCTCCATGCTTTGTGTTTCAAATAAAGATGGAAATTTTTCTAGACCATGGTAAAATTAGACTACTTCTACAGATAAACCTATCATCTTTCAAATATTTATATGTCACTTTATGAAAAATTGAAGTCTCTGAGAAGCAATGACTAATCTATGCATCTCTAAGTAATTCAGTACATGCAAAATGTAATATGAAAGAATATCCAAAGGTTACCAGCATTGTTTTCACCTCAATAGTGTTAAGAGGTTCTTTTATAACCCAACATTCCCAGATTCTGGCCGTAGATTTTCTTGATGGTTGGTACTGATGATCTGAGTCTGGCACCATCTTCTTGTTGTTCAGTGCCATGGAGTGTATTCTGACTCACAGCAACTCTATGCATAAGAGAATGAAACAGTCCTACACTAGACTCACAATTGTTCCCATCCTTGATCCCATGATTACAACCACATTGTTAATCCATTTCCTTTGGGGCTTTCTTCTCCTTAACCATCCCTCTACTTTACCAAACATAATGAACTTCACCAAGGACTGACCTCTCTTAACCATTTTTATGACAAAATCTCACTATGCTTGCCTCTACGGAACACTGGCTATTCTGCTTCTGAAACAGATCAGTTTGTCCTTTTGGCAGTCGTTGGTACTTTCAATATTCTAGTCCTTCTCTTATGGCAGGTGTGGCAGTTACATAATCTCCTGTCAACTTGCAAAGGGTTGGAATCCAGCCTGTCAATCAAGTCACAGTTTGTGATTTCATTTGGGAGGTGCCAACGGAGATAAATAGCTCATGGAGGGCAGTTAAAAGCTCACACCCTGTGAGACATTCCTGCTGACAAGACATATGGAGCTGCCTTAGTGCCCTGAACTGGAGGAACCACATGGAACCCCTGACAGCAGCATTGAGATGCTTCCACTGTCACTGGAGCCACAAGACTGTCCACTGATTGGCCTGTCCCTCTTGCATTCACAATTAATTCATGTTTTGCCTGAGTCTGAAGAGTAATTTATAGATTGGTGTTGGACTAATATTGGAGTTATGAACTTGATCTGGACTTGACTGAGATGTTTTCTTAATATATAATTATTCTTCATATAAAAACCTTTCCTATACACATATGAGTGTCTCTGAATTTGCTTTTCTACTAAACTGGACTAACATAGCAGGGGTGAAGAGTATCTGACTGTGAGCCACATAAGGCTCAAGAAATCACGAATACCAATTAAACATCTCAGGCCTCACCGAAGAGAAGCAGTTGCAGCCTTCACATCAGGAGTGAGTTCATTTTTAAAAAGTTTGGCCTAATGTAGCAGGTTAATTTTTAAGTTGATTACTTTCTCTGACCCAAGAATGATTTTACAAATATCCAAATGTCTATTGGCAAAATAAAGGCTCCTTACCCCTGTCTTATGGGAACAACTCATAAAAAGTTCCAGCAAATGAAAGAGGTAATTTAAACTTTCAGTGCTAACATTTTTTCAGGACAATATTTTGGAGCTTTTTTTTGGGGTGAAATCTAATAAAAACTTCCCTTTACTTTATTTGGAATACAAAGGAACAGTTTTCCCTCATGCAAAAGCTGGATAGTGAGTAAGGGAAATTTAGAAGACTCTGTGCTGTAGACTGTCTGCAGAACTAACAAATTGATCTGGAAATAAATACAAACAGAATGTGACTTGGGGGAAAAAAGGGCCACATTTCTACATAGTTTGGATTTGTTATCAGGAAGGATGAATCTCATGTTTGGTAAAGAAGAGCTTCAGCAAATAAAGAGGGAGAAGTAGATTTCCAAATCTTTTTTTCCTAGTCTGTCTTCTTTAGGGAGCACTGCGGAAACCTGTCCACCATTAGCATGCCTGCTAATATTTAAAATACAGCTGGCATAGCTTCCAACATCCCAGCAATAGGCAAGATACCATAGAAATGACAGTGACAGATCAATGGAGTTGTTGGTGTGGATGAATTGCTGACTTTATGCTTAGCAGCCAAGAGCTTAATCACTATGCCATCTAAATTTCTTTTACTATATATGGAAGAACTATATGTAGCAGGTACTTACCTCACTTTCTTCAATGTATGAGTTAGGAAACAGCAATCAGGAAAATATCTTAATTCATAGCACCACTCTAAATTTGTTTTGAAGAGAAATAAGATAGTGATATGTGAAAATCTTTAAATATTTAAAACTTACAAATACTCATAACTCACAAAACTACTTGAGATAGGATTTATGTCTTAGTGTGGTATAATACCTTTTTTCCCTTATTCTGAGCATTTGTTTTAATGTTATCCTAGCCCTTATCTAGTAAAGATTCATTTTCTCTTTACACTCTTACTGTACTCAACAATTCATATTCCAGCTGAGCACATAATACATGAGAGTTGGTGTTCAAACTCAGTGCATTGATATTGGTTCCAAATCCCAATTCCATGGATTATTATATAGTCTTTCAAACAAAAACAACAAAATACTTTCTGCATAATTCCTAATGATGCATCTTCTAAAATTAGGTCTAATAACATTGTAAAACAAAATCTTAAATTTGTATATCACCTTCTCCCAAATCACCTACATCTTACAAATACTTAATTTGTCATGCTGCCCTCTAGTGAGAGAAGGTGGTGTGTTTTAACCAAATCACATTGTACTGTTTCTAATCTGTTTCTAATCACATTGTACTGTTTCAAATCTGTTTCTATTATATGTCAATTTAAACATATCAGAAATCAAATCAGGACCTCAGATACAACATGTAAGGAAATCCCTTAATTAAAATACAAATGACATATGTTATGTTCTCCAATATTAGTATAATAAAATTTCCTTTGTTACTTTCTATGTTAAATAAATAAGTTTAAAGATTTTTAAAAATATGAGTTTGTGCACCAAGATGGTGACAGAATCTAGACTAAGACACAGATCTTGTCTATTTATCTTTTGCACAGTTTCTGCAAAACAATGCCGTACTCTTTTAAGTTAGCACCTCTAAGTTACATATCCCTGGTGGGTGACTTTGGGAGGAAAGAATAAAGAAAAGTCAGTTAACAGGCAGCTTTCATATATTTTCATATAATATCCAAACATAATAAGAAAAACTTCCCTGTCTTTATAATAATTGTTATATGAGAGTCAATTATATTTCAAATCCAAAAATGTATTGCTTTGCACCAATGGCTTTTGAGCTCATAAGTTTCTGAAAACTTGCCTTTGTGAGAGGAGGCTCTTCGGTGTTTCACTCACTTCTTAAGCAGTTCGGAGAGTGAGAGGATCTGAAGCAAGTCTTGAAAACCACTCAAGCTCTCCACTTAAAGACAATGCAATCCTTTTTAGCATCTAAAAGATAAATGTGGCCTGTGAGATGTCTGTGATGTTTGTTTTTGAGGCTGCCGATATCCATATTGAATCCTAAATTCAGTAAGACCTAAATAGACACTCTGGGGTTTTGTTTTTGTTTTTTGTTTCTTTCCTTTGCACAAAGAAGACCTACACAGCATTAAAATACTTGACCAATGCTTTCTAAAATCCATACTTCACTTAAAGGAAACTTAACCTTTTAAAATACAGTTCTGAGTAGAGATGCTAGATGCGCACAATGGGATTGCAGTAGTCTCCGGCAAGCTATTACCGTACTTCTTCCCTAATCTTACACACACAGTGGGAATGGTGGTGGAAGTGAGAAAAGTTATGTCAAAGACTAAATTTAAGTTACAATTCACTAATGCAGGTATCCATCCAGAAATCAGAATCAGTCCATCAGTGCATAACTAAATTGTTGTACACACATATAATGGAATAAAATAGTGCTTAATGATAAAGAAATATGAGTTTCTAAAACATCTTAGAGCATGAGTGAAAATAGAGCACATTATATTGGACACAGTAAGTCAATCACAAAAATATCAATATTATATGTTTTCATTTTTATAGAATGATGTAGGCAGACAAATACACAGCATCCTAATGTTAACTATTGTTTACAGGCACTGTAGGAGAGAGAAAAAATACTCACTACATAGCAGATCATTGTTATTTTTGGTAATGGAAAAAGTAACACTAAAGTGTATGCACTCAATAAAAGTAAATGATGTCATTTTGAAAGGCAAAATGTACACAAGAATAAAGGACTTTTTGGTTTCTATTACAATATGGCTCCATATGGGACGAAGACAGGGCTTTTCCATATTTATATATACTCCAAAGTATTAAGCAAACAATTTGCCAGCATTTAGTTGGAAGTCAGTAGTTAAATATTTTCCCTGAAGCTCCCAGTTATCTGAGGCCTTTGCATGTCTCACAATAGAGCTGATTTCCCTGCTGTTAGGATGATGGTTCCCTGCCCTTGAAGCCTGTGGGCAGGTTCACATCCTGTTAATGATCTCTAGTGTAAGCTGTTTAGCCACATGCAGGAGTCTGGGGTCTGGTCTTGTCACATGAGACCCCCTTAGCTCCCTCTCCTGAAACATGTTGCTGTGACGTATATCCTTACAAATAATTAGAGGCCTTGTGTGGCTCCAAAGGGTATATAATATTGGCAATAAGAAAGACGCTCTCTTACCTGCCTCTTGCACCTCTTCCCTTCTGCCTCTCTCGGCCCCTCTTCCTCATATAATCCCTTTCCCCAATCTCTGTCTCTCCACATGGATGGCCCCATCGGCAGAGGTGAGCATGCTACCATGATGTGATATATGTCTGACTCTTATGATTTCTCTCTGTCTCATGCTCTCTGCAACTTTACCATAATAAATAACAATTATCTCTATACAAATGCACCTATCAAACCTGTGATGTTTGTACTGAAGGCTGGCCTTACTCAGATATCTCCAGCTGAAAAAAGTTGAAGGAAAAGTTAAGCCTTAGGTTGAAAATATTGAAGAAATCTATGGACAAATATTGAATAATGCAGAAATTAGCAAAAGAAGATGGAAGGAATGCACAGACATGGTACCAAATGATTGGTTAATATTCAACCACATTAAGAAGGAGCATATCAAGAACAAATTAGAAAGAAGTCCAAGCTGTCTTGATCATGAACATAGACTAAGAGGGAGTTCTTGAAACAGAACAAGGAAATACTATGTAGCTTCAAATCAGGAAAGGTATGTTGATTTTATCCCTTCACAATACTTATTTAATCTATATGCTGAGCAAGTAAGCCAAGAAATTATTTTAAATGATCACGAATAAGAATGTGGCCTCTGAATTGGAAGACTTATTAACAACCTATGGTATGCAATCTGTACAACCTTGCTTGCTGAAGTGTGGAAGACTTGAAGCTCTTGGTGATGAAAACCAGACTGTCTTTTTCAGTAAGAATTGCAATACAATATAAAGAAAACCAACATGCTCACAATTAAGCTAGTAGATAACTTAATGACAAATGAATGAGATTGAAGCTGTCAAATATTGAATTTCACATGGGTCCAGAGTCAAAGCTTATGGAATTAAGAAATTAAATGGTGTGCTGCATTGAACAAATGTGCTGTAAAGATGCTATTCTGAGGACTAATAAATAGCTTGCTGATGGTGGAACACATGTTCATTCTCTATGAGACATTTCTGTTGAGAAGACACATGGAGCTAAACTGCAGCCCTGGAGCTGAAGGAGCTACATGGACAGCCCTGGCAGCACTGAGCTTTTTCCATTACCACTGGATTCACAGAACTTTCCACCCACTAGTCAGTGATCTTCCTGCATTTGACATCATTGCATGTGCTGCATGAGTCTAAAGAAAAATCTATAGATTGGTATCTCCTATATGGGGCTAATCTTGGACTTATGGGTTGGACTAGGGGATTTTCTCAACATTCAATTGCCCCTGTATATAAAGTTCTTTCCTATACACTTGTGAAGGTCTATGATGAATTTCTTTCTCTAGTCTACTCAGACTAACACATGATGAATTTGAATTATGGTGTTGTGGAAGAATATTAAAAGTACTATGGACTGCCAGATGAAGAGAACAATCTATGTTGGAAGAAGTATAACTAAAATGCATGTTTCTCTTTGTGTTGAGGGATGTGAATATCCTTGCTAACAAACAGAGACTATTGTAAATTCTATTATAGCATATGTAATTGGGTTAAAATATGATACCTAATCATTATGCAATGATCTCCCTTTTGACCCATTTTAAGTATGTCCTGGCTTTTAATGTTTCCTGCATCTTTCTCAATTGAGACTATCCCCCTCAGGCTTCTTTTGTTATTGTTGTTAGTCTTTTATTTTTTCTCTTTTTCTACTTCTTTATTTCTTTTTCTTTGGGTATGCTTTCCATTATATGATGACTGTGATGGGTGAAGATATTCAGACAGTAACTGGATTAGGGGCATATTGTTAGCACAGGAGTGGGGGAGACTAGAGAGAAATGGAGTGCTGATACCAATAAGAGAAGGCAGAAATATTTTTAAGTTTATTGTGTTGATGATTGGGCAACTCTTTTATATGACTGATCTACAGAAGCAATGATATATGAAATATATGTCAATAAAACTAGTTACTTAAAAACATTTCTCCATTTCAGAAGATAAATTGAAGAAAAATGGATTCAAATCACAGTTTTTCCTATACCATAAAGTGAACATATAGGACACTAAAGAAGGAGAACACCTATTTCTATGGTTAGATTAAATCTACCACTTGAAGGATATAAAAGATAATATATTTTAAAAATTCACCTTTATGGGAAGATTGAGTAGACCTCCTTTTCTTGATAAATATGACTACTTCTTCCTGCAAATCCAATGAAAAGTACTGGGCATTATATATAAAATAAGTATGAAAAGAAGATAGCAGACTTGCTAAAAGACACAAAACCTCAAGGAGCGACACAGCAGTGAGAGCTTCCCTATCACCTCACCTGTTGAATACTTAGAATGGAAGAAACCAGCAACACAGAAATACCAAGAGTCACAGACAAAATAAGCTCAATTAAGACTCTCTTTTTGTAGCCAAAGAACTAGGAAAAGGTCAGTCTAACAAGATAGATAGCTGTTAGACAATAATCAGTATATTCCTGTCAGATATAACATAAATACCTGTAGCCCACTGTATTATATTGCATTCTTTAGAGAAGCAAAACCAATGATGTTTGTATATGTCTGTATATAGAAAGTTTAGATCAAGAAATGGCTTACACTGTTGTAGAAGGAGGTAGAATCCAGTTAGATTCAAGGAAGGCTTCTTCTGACTCATTTAGCTGTGGAAGTTGATGACAAGAAGCAGGATATTGAGGAAGCAGGGGGAAAGGGCAAGCACAGACTGGTAGATGCAGACTAAAATAAATCTGAGGTCAGCTACCATGGTAGCCTGATAATGGTTCATGGGTCGAGCAGATCATGCAGCAGGAGATTTAAGGAACAGGATGCAGGTTTCCAGCTCCAGCAGAAGACAAAGGGCCAAAGAGAACTTGGCTACAATCAGAATCCCTGTCTTATACAAAAGACAATGAGATATCATCAGGTTGTGACCTGCTTGATAGGTTGGATTTCATTCCTACCTTCACCTAGGAATGCCTGGTGACATAGACTCTATCACACCCACACATCTAGGACAAAAAAGTTTCAGTAGAAAGCTTAGACTTTCAAATTTGCTAAACATTAACAAAAAAATGCAAACTTGTATGCACCCTCAACCTCCAGGGTGGTAGCAGTTATACATTGGGCTGCAGTTTGCATGGCCCGAAGTTTGAAACCACCAGCAGTTTCTTAGGAAAAAGACTGGACTTTTGACTCCCATAAAGTTACAGTCTCAGAAACCCACAGGGGTCACTATGAGTCATCACTGATTCAATGGGAGTGAGTTTGTTCTTTGGTTTATACATTCCTATTCCCAAAGTATCATTAGTCACCATATGAGAAGCCTAGGTGTCCATCCATACCCAGTAGTAGCAAAGTGTACCTCACTCACTCATGTGTTAGAGAAGGCCCTGTGGAAAGTCAGGACTTTCACCACCCTCAGTGGTAACATGAATATCTACCACCCATGCTGTCAGCAGAGGCCTCATGGTGGACAGTAACAAGGCACTGACTCACTAGATTAAAGTAACCAGATTTTAACTGGACACCATTGATCGGGGGATGGGGGGGTGGGGGTGGGCAGGGAGGGGACCCTTGATTAAAATTTTGGTCTATGTGGAGAAACAAAAATTTTCATAGAATGCAAAAATAGTATTGTAATATATTTATTTTAATTGTAAAATACCACAGGATGTTGCTAAATTGTTAAAAAGCAGAATATCTGCTCAATTTACATTAGATGCCTATTGGGGGAGGGGAGGTCACTCCTCAACAATAAGAAAGAAACTCTTTTCAAGCATCAATTTTGGTTGAGTAAGTAGTATAGATTCTTCTACCCCTCGTTGAAAGTAATGAAATGGTGCCCTTCACCTTTCCTCTGCTAAAGCTATGACAGAGGAAATCAAATAAAAAATTTAAATAAGATTAGAGCCAGATAACACAGTACTGTGATAGCTACACAATTTCATGCCAACCTGATAAATAAGCATGAAACGGTGAAGTCTACCCTGTCAATCAGGTCACAGCCTGAAGCTGTCTTAGGAGTGTGGCCTTCTGATGCCTTTCTTCCTCCCTGGAGGTGTGATACACTCTCTCCTTCTACTTCATCTTCCTGTGTGTGGAGAAGATTTACTCAGGGAGCTGGAGGAGCCACATGGAGAGCTGTGCCTATGCTGAGATTCTTCAATGAGGCCTTTCACTCACTGGTCTGTGATCTGCTTTCGGTGTGTGGCGTTTGATACATGAGTCTGAAGAAGAATCTAGGGACTAGTATTGGACTTGGGGGCAAATATTGGACTTCAGGAATTGATCTGAACTTGGCTGAGGTGTTTTCTTAATATACAATTACTCTTTGATATAAACCTCTCTTTTATACATATATGAGTGTCTCGGGATTTATTTCACTAGTCAACCCAGATTAACACAAATACCCAAATCGTACTGGCATTGATGAAAAATTCTTCATCTGCAAAGAAACAGGAATATCTGAATTTGAATGCTGTAAGTCAATTAAGAGATGCAAACTCTAACATGAAAGCAATATTGCCTGACCAATAATCTGTTAGCCATCACAAAATGCATCAAGAAGCCTCCGAGAGCCAGAAAGTATCAGCAAGGATATTTTGATGGTAGGTCAAATCGGTCATTGCTGACTTGTAGGGACACTGTATAAAAAAGAAAGCATGGTCTGACCTAACTATTTCCCAAATAGTTTTTGAACCCATAGTTGCAGCTACTATGTCAATCCAGCTCACTGGAAAACTGCTTTTTCCACTGATCCTCTATTTCATAAAGCATAATGTCCATGTCAAGAGATTCATCTCACCTGATAACATGCATGAAGTATATGAGAGAAAGCCTCACCATACTTACATCTAGGGAGACTTTTTGGCTGTCACTTACCAAGACAGATCCGTGTATTTTTGTAATGATCCATGGGGCTTTCAATATTTTGCACCAACATCATAATTCAAATGCATCAATTGCTTGTGCAGTCCTTATTCACATGCATATGAGACCAGTGGATCTACTGTGCCTTGGATTGGGTGCATTCTAGTCTTCAAAATGACATCTTTGCTTTTTAAAACTTCAAAAGTTTTTATAACGGATTTGAATTAATGCAAAAAAATTTTTTAAAAACTTTTAAAATTTATTTATCTACTTCTTCTTCCCCCTGATCAACCAACAGAGTACATATGAAAACATTTTTCTTGATTTTATCTTTTCTATTAGTGATCTAACTGAACATTTGCCTTCCTGTGATTGACTTTGTTCAGCATAGTAGCTTCCAAATCCATTGATGAAGTGTTTGACTAAGCCAATGTATAATTCTTTACTGATGCATAGCATTCCATTGTATATATCACCAAAGTTTATTTATCTATCCCTTCACCTAAAGCATTTACATTGTCTCAATATTCTTGCTATTGTAAGTAGTACTGTGATAAACATGGGCATACATAAAAGGAGATGTCCCCCAAAATAAAATTTTTTCAAAGCTGTGTATTTAAATATTTTTATAAAACAAGATTATCACCATCCAAGTATTCTCCATTACACTTAATACATTTTTCATGTCTGTGATTTCATTCTTGGAAACATTTTTCAAACTCATCTGTTTGGATGGCTGAAAGCACTTCCCTCATTTTATTCTTAATATCTTCTAAGTCATCAAATCACTGTCCTTTCATGTCCTTCTTCATTCCCAGAAACAAAAAGAGCTGCATGGACCTAGGTCAGGTGAGAAAGGTCCATGAGACAAGAGAGGCATGCTGTTTTTCATTTTTGTTTCTGTTTGTATCAAACACTGGCACAACTGAGATGGCTGTGTGAGCAGTGCATTGTTGTGGTGCCAAAACCAGTTTCTCACCTGCCACAAATCAGGTCTTTTTGTCATACACTGTTAAGCAATCTTTTCAGAACTTCTAAATCGATAGTTTGAGTCACAGTCTGAGCTGTTGGAATGAAATCCAAATGCACTATCCCCCGACATTAAAAAAAAAAAAGAGCTACATCTTGATCTCTGATTTCACTTAACAAACTTTTGGGGGGCTAGGTGACTATGGAAGCTTCCACTAGCTTGATTGATGTGTGCTTTCAGGGCATTAAGAATACCACTATGTCTCACCACCAGCAATGACCTTGGGAAAAAGTCTGGGTCACTTCAAAGCTGTTATTTCAAAGGATGGTGTGCTTCCACTTGACACTTTTTCCTGGTCAGTAAGCACCCAACGCACAAATTTCACAGCATCTTTTATCATTCCCAAATCTTTTGTTAAAATTCGCTCAACAAAGCTCCAAGATAGTCCAGATAACTTCGCCATCTCTTCAATAGTCTCGTCAGTCTTCAAGTACAAGTGCATACATTTTGTCAACATTTTTAATCCATTTGAGAGATTTACTGATGTCCAGAATGAGGTTTTCCATCAATCAACATTTTGCCTTTTTTGAAATGAGACAACCACCCATGTACTTTAGTTTTTCCTACAGTACTGTCCCTGTAAGCTGTGCTCAACATCACAACAGTTTCTGCAGCATTTTTCCCATTCAGGAATCAAAATTGCCTAGTCACATGCTATTCTCTTAAATTACCATCATTAAAAAAACAGAGTTCAACTTTGAAGAAATGGGAAAAATATCTAAGAAGTTCCACTAAGGAGGAGACCCATATGGCAAATAAACATATGAGAAAAAGTTCCCAATCATTCGCTATCAGAAAATTGCAAATCAGAACAACCTATGAGATACCATCTAACACCCTTGAGGCTAGTCCAAGTCAGAAAATCAGAGGGCAACAAATGCTGCAGGGAATGTGGTGACATAGGAACACTTCTATATTACTAGTGGTCCTGTAGATACGTACAGCCATTATGGAAAGCAGTCTGGTGATACCTAATGAAAATAGAAATTGAGCCAGTTTATGACCTAGCTATATCTCTACTGGGTTTATATCCAGAAGAAATAAGAAATAAACCATGGCCAGTGGTATGCATGCCAATGTTTATTGCAGCGCAATTCACTATGGCAAAGAGTTGGAAACTAAATTTCCATCAGTGGACAATTGGATCAGCAAACTCTGGCATATATGCACAATGGCGTACTATGCTTCACTCAAAAGCACTGATGAGCACATGAAACATGTCTTCTCATGGGAAGAGTTGAAGGAAATTATGCTAAGCGAAGTCAGTAAATCACAAAAGGAGAATTACAGCATGAGTCCCCTTGAGGTAAGTGCAATCACCAAGACATGTATAGAAGAGAAGCCTCCTATAATATAATAGTTGGGTAGAGATTTAGGGAAAAGAGAAGAAATGGGACCAAACACAGGGAGGTACTTGTTGGGTACAACACAATAAGGGAGAGGGATGGAGGGGGCAGGGAGAAAAAAAGGGGTTAGAAAGGGAAAGGATAACAGAGGGAGCAGGGCACTAAGGCACCCAGGGGTAGAGTACAGGTCTTATCTGCACAGAAGCTGGAATGGGCATGCAGATTCTACCATGAAGTACCCAACCATGAAGACAGCATAGACACATGGAAGGAGGCATGAAATGGGAGTGCTACAGGGCGGGCTACAACCAGAGCCAGACTGACTCCTTCCTGGAAGCAGGTGTGGCAGAGAACAGATTGGGGGAGGGGCCAGCATGCCACACCCACATGGAGACAGGTGGACGCAGAGGAAGAGAAAGAGAGCTGGTCTGGTCCCCATGCTGGTCTGATCCTTGCCCACAATGCTCAGAGGGCTATGCTCTTACAAGGACCTACGCCACAGGGAGATTGGGTAAACAACAGGACTTGTCACACTGTCTCCCTACTGAAGCAGACAGTGACAGAGGGCATTTGGGGGGGGGGTCACATGGTAGGGAAGAAATCCTGTCTGAGCCCCCAAAATGGACTGAATCAAGAAGAGAGCACTCCTGCATGGACAATTGTGAGGAGAGAATGACTGGATGGATGGTTCCTGGTGGATACCGCAGGGCGGGGTGGGCATAGAATGGCTCAGGGATGGGGGCAAACAAGTGTTCTGCAATCGTTCTTAAGGAGGGTGTGGGAGGCCTGGTAGGGCTTAAGTAAGGGTAATATAAAAGGAAGTACTGGAGCTCAAATGAAGGCTGAGCATGACAGTGGGAGAGGAGGAAGGCAGAAGGAAATAGAGGAAGGAACTAGAAGGCAAAGAGCACTTGCAAAATCTAAGCACAGGTGTGTGTGTGTGTGTGAATATATATATATATATATATATATATATATAATCATCTGTGATAAGAAGGGAATAAATCCAGGTACATATATTTATAGGTTTAGTACTGAGATAGAAGCTGGACCTTGGAGCCCCATCCAGGGACTCCCTCAATGCAAGGGCACTTTGTTCTATTAATCTGGTATTAATAGAACTGGCCCAATATGATCATTGAGTCAAATAGGTGCAAAAGCAAATGTGGTAAAGAAAGCCGAAAGCACCCAACTATCAAAGGATATAGAGTCTCAGATCTCAAAGCCTGAAAAGAAACAAACAACCATCTAGCTGAGAAGTATCCAAGTCCACATGGAAGAAGTGGTCATGTGGCATCGAAAGGATTAGGCCACAGACATCAAATAGGAAGAAAAACATATCACTGTTTGCCCACCTTCCTGAGATGACCACTGAGGACATGTGGGGGCAGGAGCAAGAGTAGTGAAGATAGCTGATGGTACCCGGTTATCAAAAGATATAGTATCTGAGGTCTTAAAGGCTTGAGTGTGAACAAGTGGCCATATAGCCCAGGAACAACAAAGCCCACAATAAAAGAAGCACACCAACCTGTGTGATCATGAAGTGTGGAAAGAACCAGGTAGCAGGCATCAAAGGAAGAAAATATGTCATTATCTGCCCACCCACCTGACATGATAACTGAAGACAGAAGGGAGCAGAGGCAGAGTGGAGGAAGTCAATGGCACCCAGCTGCCAAAAGATAAAGTATCTGGGGTCTTAAAGACTTGAAGGTGAACAAGTGACCACAAAGCCCACATGGAAGAAGCACACCAGCCTCTGTAATCATAAAGGGTCGAAAGGAGCAGATATCAAGCATCAAAAAGCAAGAATCACATAACTATGGATGAGGTGGAGAGCAGGATGGGGACCCAAGGCCCATATGTGGGCAATTGGATACCCCCTGTAAAGTGAGCAGACATCCTGCTTTTTAACAATTTAACAATGCCCCGTGGCATTTTAAATTTAAATTAATATATTACAATACTATTTTTGCATTCTATGAAAATTTTTGTTGCTCCAGATAGACCAAATTTTTAATCAAGAAACACCCCCCCCTCCTGGTCAATAGTGTCCTGCTTAAAATCTGGTCACTTTACCTTACAGGGCAGTCATGGGGAGGAGATAGGCCAGTCAAGGTGCAATGAGGTGGCGATGAAGCATACAATTTTCCTCTAGTTCCTGAAGGTTTCCTTCCCCCAACTATCTTGGTTCCAATTCTACCTTACAAATCCAGCTGGACTGGAGGAGGGACATTGGTAGAGATGGGAACTAGAAATACGGGGAACCCAGGGCAGATGAACCTCTTGGGGCCAGTAGTGAGAGTGGAGTTGCCAGATGGGAGGAGGGAAGGTGGGGGAGAGAGGGGGAGCCAACTACAAGGATCTACACATAATCCCCTGTCAGGAGGACAGACATTGAAGGAGTGAGTGAGGGGAGATGTCGGACAGTGTAAGATATGACAAAACAATAATAATTTATAAAATATTGAGGTTGATGGGATAGGGGGAAGGGGAAAGGGTGAGAAGCTGATAGCTCAAGTGGAAAAACAGATAATTGGAGAATGATCATGGCAGCAGGCATGAGAAGGTGCTTAGCAAAATATATGTATTTATGTATTGTGAAAAGTGATGTATGAGCCATCAATAAAATGATTTTTAAAAATACTATAGTTTTAGAATTGACAAGGACAACAAAGCAGTTACCCTCACCTTGATTCTCCTCTCTGCCTTGAAATTATCTGACTCAGCAAATATCATTGGAAACCAAAGCTTTGAATAGACTTTTTTTTTTAAAGCTTCCCAAAGAGACAAAAAAGGAATATACTACTGAGAGAATGAGTCTACACTATGCACTTATCTCTGAGGCAATGTTGGAATATATTTTGTTTGGAATAAACTATGCAAATAAGATCTAGTGCTGTACTCCCAATCCGTTGTGACATGCTTTTATATATTAAAAATATTTTAGTAAGTTACTTTCTACTGCAATTATGTAATGAATGGATAAATGGAAAAGAAAAAGAAAAACTCCACAAATAAAAATGCTTTATTTGTTAAAAAAAAAACAAATAAAAAACAAAACAAAACAACAGTAACAAAAAAACAGGGTTCAATGCACCCGCTTTTCACCAAGACTTCACTGTGACCAGAGAGAATGTTCCCAGGTGACACCAGTGGATGCACTCATTCAGAGTAAGCTGCTTGACGTTTGCCTCGAGGGAGGGAAATGCATATGATGGAAGCTCTGCCCAGTGGAATAGAGTTGTTTTCTGGGCTTGGGAGTATACCCCCCTGTGTTAATCCAGGTAGACAAGAGAAACAAATTCATAAACATACATATGGATATAAGGGAAAGGTTTATATACAAGAGGAATGGAACATTGAAAAAACATCCCAATCCAGTCCAGTCCAAAGTCATAAGTCCTTTATTAGCCCATATGTTGATACCATTCTATAAAGTCTCCTTCTGACTCATGAAACACTTGCAGTAGAGGCGTTCCAGCACTGGCAGGGGTCTCCCCATGGCTCTGTGTTTCCAGGGTTCAGGGTCCATCAGCAGTATCCATTAGTGTTGGGAGCATCTCAGTGCTGGCAGGGGTCTCTCTGTGGCTTCTCTGGCCCCAGATGTCTGGTCCCATCAAAGCAAACCCATGTAGCCATTCTCCAGGAATCAGGATTGATCAGTGTGGCAGTCATGTGCTTATGTTAACTTTATGATCGAAATGTAGGGGTGAGTCTAGCCTGTTAATCTGGAGATAGCCATTGAGTAGCCAATGAGGCCTCTATGTGGGCATGGCTTTCTCCTGAGATTTCTGGAAAATCTTGCGATATTTCACTCGTGATGTTGTTGGGAGTTAGTCTCAGGGATGATTAATCACAGACAAGATAAGATGGCAGCCTCTGAGAAGCTGGAGGAACCGGTGGAAAGACCACACAACTTTGCCCTGATGGAGCCAGAACTCTGAAGCTGGGGTGGCCACATGGAGACCTCTGCCAGTGATAAGTTGCTTCTGCTGTTGATGGACCCTGAGCCCTGGAAGTGAGGAGCCATGTGGAGACCCCTGCCAGCACCAGGATTCTGCACTCACTGACCTGAGTCAGAAGGAGACATTACAGATTGGTTTTGGGTATATGGGTTAATATCGGACTTATGACTTTGAAATGGACTGGGCTCAATGTCCTGTTCCTCTTGTATATAAACCTTTTCCTTATATGCTTGTCTATGAAATTTGTTCCTCTAGTTTACCCAGAATAACACAATCAGCATGCTATCTTTTCATCTTGTCAGTAGACGGTGAACTCAGAGACTGACTCACAGAGACTGAGAGTCAAGTCTCTCTTCTCCACTTAGGAAATTCCGTGAGACTTCCCAGAAGTCTCAGGAGAAAGCCATGCCCACACAGAGGCCCCACTGGCTACTTATTGGCTATCTCCAGATTAACAGGCTAGACTCCACCCCTACATCCCAATCATGAAATTGACATCACAAATACATGACTGCCACACCCCTCATATATGTGCTTGTGTTTTGTTCCTATTTTAAGGAATATACTTAATAGAGAAATTATTGGGTCATATGCTACCTCTATTTCTCATTTTTTTGACGATGTTTCATACTACTTTCTATAGTGGTTTTATAATTTTGCAATCACACCAGTGTTGTATAAGGGTTTCAATCTCCCATATCCTCTGCAGCATTTATTATTTTTTCAGTTTT
>PVJH01020208.1:0-41147 GCA_004026705.1 Nesogale talazaci | reverse complement strand
AAAAAATCTGTCCACCATTTACAACAGGGTTCAAAAGGACAAAAGAGGGTGGCCATATGGAGCATCAGGAACTACCTTCTTCTGCCACGTGACTATGTGTTTTTCTTCCATTTTAATCAATTGGTGATGGTTTCCAGAGCACAAAGGAGATAGAAAAGAGGGCTGGGGTTGGATGGCTTCAGGACAGGACACAGTTCTTAAGGTGGGGAAAGATTTTGAGAATCAACTTTGGGGTGTCGGTATGGAAGCTCAGTGGGCAGAGTGAGGAATGGGCTTGTCAGTGATGTGAGGCAGAGAAGAAGAGAAGAGATGGGGTACACTGGATCCCTCAGTAATAGTCCTACCTGAAGTGTTCTAAGAAGAACGTTAGTCCCTGAAATCTTGATACTCCCAGTCAAATCCCAGTTCTGCCAGAGATCCGTCTTGTTCTGGTGGGCAACCTTAAACTCATCGATCTGAGTTTAACATTCCAATATGAGCAGTCGGGGGCATGACAGCTCCCTCAGGATGATTGTAAGGGGAGAAGGAGCCAATCACCATGGTAAATGCCAGTCTCTTGAGTAGACACTCAGTAAAATGGTAGCAGTCCCTCTGAGAGTTGCAAGGAGGTTTTAAATGTGACTTCAGAGTAACATTCTGGTTTGGAGAAGCTCTCTACCTATATTTAATATCATAAGATAGTAGGTATAGGGGACCTGCCATCCATACTGAGATGACCATTCCTTCCTGAATGTTTCCTTTTGTTCCCTACACCACCACCTAAGGTGGTGACAAGGAATTAGAGGTGCTGGATTCTGGTCCTCAGCCAGCATCAGAGTAAGGTCAGCCATTACCTGGATGCCAGACACCAGCCAATTCACCCAATCACTGCCATTTGCCATTGAGTCGATTCTGATTCAGGGTGCCCTGTGAGCATCAGAGTCAACTGTGATCCTTTGAATTTCTAAGCACTTATTCTTTGGAGTTAGATTGCCAGACCTTTCTTCCGAGTCATTTCTAGGTGAACTTAAACCTCCAACCTTTTGGTTAGCAACTATGCATGTTGACCTTTGGCACCATCTAGGGGCTCTGACCCATCAAATTTAACTAATACTTTTATACCATTGTGAGCACAGCCCACATGTTCTTCAGTAAGCTTCTCTATTCTTGTCTTATCACACTTTATTTTTGTTTGTTTGTTTGCTTTTGGGGGGCATCACTGCCTCTGGTGATCATGGGTGCTACCCAGTGCCACTTCTGAGAGCCGCCGCTGGATTTGAACCACCAAGCCCATGGGCTGCAGTCCCGCACTCAACCATTTACGCCACCGGGGCTCAGCCCTACATTTTATTTTTTTTAACTGATATAAAATGTCATTTATGTGTTTCAGTGTACATAGTTCAGTGAATTCCAACATGTGTGTACTGTTGTGTAACGGCTGCTACAGTCAGGCCATAGAACAGGTCCACCTGTGGGATTTGGAGCCAGAGACTGTTATTTATTTTCTTCACTCATTTGCAGGGTGTTGGAGGGGGGCCCAGCCCTCATCTGTGACCACACCTTCCCCAGGCTTAGCCCCTAGAGATAGAGACCTGTCCCTGTCACTATACTTTTGTCTTTTGGAGAATGACTTAAATGGAAAGAATTTTGCCAGGTGAAAAAGCCAGAAGTTGCTTTGTTTTGTATTCTTAAGGAAAGAAGACATTTTTTTAAAAACACAAGAATATAGAACAAAGGAGAAAGAGCACTTGAAAATTAGACTTTCTGTCCCTCTCCATGCACACACTCACTTTCCCTTTTCATCAGTTTACCTCTTCCAGGAAGCCTTCTTGTCTTGGGTTCTCCAGAGCCCCTTGTCGTCTCTGTCTGCCCTTTGTTCATCCACACTCACAACCTCTCTCTTTGGCCCTGTCTCCAGAAGTCAGCTGAGGACTCATCTGGAGCAGACTGACTGGAGCAAGGAAATGCACCTGTTGTTTGGAGGCACAAACATCTCGCTTTCAGCTTGGGTCTGTTAGGACGGCGGGCAATGTTCTTCTCCTCCTTGATCCCCGATTTCTTTGCAGTGAAAGAAGAGCTGGAAGGAGGAGGAGATGCGATGATAAATGTGACGCCCTGGCACAGCATAACCAGTCAAGAGGGGAAGTGATTCTGGGCGACCCTGGTGACACAACCTTCAAATGATCTGCGGGTTAGTGGTTCAAATCTGCCCAATGTCTCTGTGCATAACGAGCTGGCTTTCTGCTCCCTATGTGACTGTTCCATTCTGGTACAGGGTCACAGGACTCAACTGCACTCAACACCCGCAGCATCGGCTTTGGGGGTGCTCATTATTTCAAGAGCTATTTTCTTGCCTATGAAAACACATAGACCCAATGGAGACTTCCATACATGCCAAGACATGAAAATAGTCTTCAGTAACAAAACGTTTAGAAACAATGAGTTAAAACAAACTTAATGTTCTCATCCATTGTCATGGCAGATCGTAGAGCTCACATAAGGAGAGAAACCAAAAGACCATGCTCTCCCATGGTCCCCTGTGTGACCTTGACCATGGCATTCCCCTTCCCCACTCCTTGGTGTCACTGAGAGATGGAATCTGCCAAACTTTGTTTTTGAGTTGTTGGTGCAGAGGGTGTGGTTGTGGGGGGTGTGCTTGGTGTTTCCATCTGAAAAGGTGAATCTGACTGGAGCTCTCAAAGGTTTCTTTCTGTTCTGAATCTTAAAACGCCAGATTGACACACACCACAACTTGAGCCTGAGGGTTTTTGTAAGTTCTTTTGTTCTCCTTCCCCATTTTATCTGGGTTGAAACTCTGCTTTCTGATCTAAAGATATGGATTAATATCTCTCTCTCTCTCTCTTGGTTTGTTATTCTGACACTTTCACTGGGGTTATATAGGAACATGAGAAGATTATCAAGTCATTCGAGATTTTATAAACAATGGCTAGATCAATGACTTAAAAAATATGCCAGAGCTTCCTGCTTCAACACCATGCAAAGGCACAAGAGAAGACAAAGGCTGGATTCTGAAGACAGTTCACACTATTGGCTTCTGCCAGGTAGATGCCATTTAATTCAGAAAAGAGGGCTGAGCCCCGGTGGAGTAGTGGTTGTGCTTGGGACTGCTGCCCACTGGGTTGGAGCTTCAAATCCAGCAGCAGCTCTCCAGGAGCAGGGCTGGGCCTCCTACTACCACCACCAGAGGGCAGTGAGGCCCCCCAAAAACAAAAACAAACAGAAAAGAACGATGACATCTCCTGGGTATTTAATAGGTGCCAGGCACCAAACACCAGGCTGGGCAGCTCCCGTACTGTCTCACTTAATCCACATAATACATCTATGGTAAATTGCTGGTATTCTACTTTAAACTCCCTTTAGCAGATGAATAAACTAGCCGGAGAGAGTCAGAGTAAAAAGTCTGTGATTCTATAACTGGTAAGTGGGAGGAAAACAGGATGGAGCTAAATGAAGACCAGGTGAATTCAGAGCAGGTACTGTACTTTCCCTCTCACTAAAGAAAGAGAGCAGCCTCCACAGGGAAGAGGCAGCCTCAGGGCTCCATGCATCCCAAAGGGGATCTCCACATCGAGGAAAGGCAAGGGGAGGGTGCTGTGGAAGGGATCTAATGAGGTGGAGTGACAACTGCAGGACAAGAAGGAAGAGAAAAAGCATAAATGTGAGGTCCATAAGCGGGGGCACAGAGGCTAAGGATGCAAGTAGGCCTGGCTTCGAGAAAGCAATCTCCCAGTGCACATGGAAGGGCCCGGGGATTTGGGGGATGTCATTTCCTACGAGGACTGTGTCAGGGAGCTGCTGGATGTGGGAAGAGTTGCAGACTATTTTCTCCAACCTCAGAGGTGAGAATCCCACTGAAGTACTCCTCCGATTCCCAGCTAGCCAGGGAGGATAATGTTTCTGAGAAAGAAAAAAAAACAGAAGCAAAAAGCATGATTGTGGGGGGAAAAAAGCATGATTGTGTTATTGGGTTTGGTGGAGTCAATTCCAAGTGACGGTGAGCCTATGATGGAGGAGAACGGCTGGGGGCTCTCCAAGGTCGTCATCTTCTTCCAGCGACTTGGAGGGCTTTTCTCCCTCACAGCCAGTGGGTGTCTCCAACCACTGATACCAACCTTTACTACACCATCGAAGTTTCTAGATGGATCTATGTGTAGATATATCTGCGAGGAAACAAATTCCCCCAACTCCATGTGCATGTGTATGGGGGAGGTGGGGTGGTGGTGGTGGTGGTGGTGATATTTCATCCTAATTGGGCTGTGAAGAAAACAAGCAACCCTATGAGATAGAGAATAAACTGGAGTCACATGGGAAGGAAGTCTGAAGAATTTCTGTGCTTGATTTTAAGTACAATATCACTTTGCAGAGATGGACAAGACAAATTCCAAACTGGCATTCTTCTTCACCATCAAAATAGACAGGGGGGCTGAGCCCCAGTGGCGTAAGTGGTTGAGTGCGGGACTGTGGCCCATGGGTTTGGCGGTTCAAATCCAGCAGTGGCTCTCAGGAGCAGCACTGCGTAGTGCCCACAGCCACCAGAGGCAGTGATACCCACAAAAAACAAAAAACAAACAAACAAAAAATAGACAGGGAAGGAGAGCCTGAATCTAGAGGAGGGGGGGGACAATCGATCATCAACCCCACATTCTTGCTAACACGTTTAAGTGTTACTAACTGCCTTACAAGCACTATGCTCTCTAATCCTCAAGACAGCTCTGTGATGTTAGTATTAGTTCTATCTCCATTTTGCAGAGGAAGAAAGTGGGACAGAGAGGTTAGGTAACTTGCCTGAGGTCACACAGCTGTTAAGCAGCAGAACTGGGGTTTAAGTCTAGAGGGTCTGATTTTAACAGCCAAGTAATTAACCAAAATGCGAATCCACTGCTCCAAAAGACAAGAATGGCAAACACAAGGAAAAGGAGTCTGAGGGAATTCGTTATTGACAAAAGTAAGACTCAGCAGGGACAGGGGTGGGGGTAGGGAGTGTTAAGGTGGAAGTAAGGACTATGGAGACAGGGTGTGTTGCCTGGAAGGAGGCAAGCAGAGACCCAGGGGATGCAGGTCCTGAAGTGTGATAGGATGACAGACAGCAAGCACCTCAAACCAAGAGCAAGGAGATCTGAGCTCCCTGACCTCTTCCTATTGACTGTGTGATTCTAGGCTAGTCATTGCCCTTCTCAGAGCTCTGGCTTCTTCTGGAAGTGAGAAAGTAATACTTACTGCCGTGAGACTACGTTAATTGTATGGAGAGCTGGGAGCTCTGCACACCGACAAAGAAATGCTCTCACACAGAAGAGAGGTCTAGGAACTGAGTAAAATAGTTGCAAGTGAAAAATTACAGGCAAGGTAAAAAGGTCATTGTGAAGAGGAACTTTCAAGAAAGGAAAACCAGAGTCTGTCGGGTTTGAATTGAATTGAGAACTTGTTTTGTCAGGCACTTTTCTCTCCTGAAGGCTAGAATTTACTGAAGTCTGCCTAAGAAACTGTGGTTGAGTGGCAAATACATTTTCCCCATGTGTCTTATGAAACAATTTCAGTCTAAGGAAGACCATAGACCAGGAATTGATCTCTGCACAGTCACAATGTGCTCCATGTTGAAGAGCAATATCCAGATATGGCAAGCAGGTGAGGCTGTGCATAGCACCATTGGAACACATCTGTCCTATCGTTGTTGGTGTTCCTTGACCTGCTATGTCCTCCATGAAGAAGATGTACTTGTGGTTTGCCCAGGACCAAAGATATCACTTATAGCTTTTTAAATGCCAACACATATTTTGGTGATCAAATGTTAGACTTGTTTCTGGATGTTCTTGACCCACAGATTAAAAAAATGGCACCTCTATCAGCTCTGGTTCTTGAGATAAAAACAAATGCCATATACCACTCTTCACTTTACTCACATGTAGAAACATCAGCATATGTCAATGTCAGGTTAGCTCACCTGAGACAGAGGAAGTACATGTTGGCTTTATTTAAAGTAGTTTGTGTTGTACTAAAGATTTAGGTCAAGTTATGCTTCCTATGATAGCCTTTGGTCCAAAGATTTATTTGAAAAGTGCAAATGACATGAACTTGGAAATTTCCTCAAGTATCACTTCACCTTTATTAAGAACTGAATAGCAAGTGCTTCCAATTTGTGACCTTAAAAGGGTCCAGAGATGAGGGCTACTGAAGAATGGATAAGGAACCCTGATGGCACAGTTGGTTACATGTTTGACAGCTAACCACAAGGTCAGTTATTTGAGCCCACCAGCAATTCTTCAAAAGAAAGTGAGACTTTCTGCTTCTCTAAAGATTTAAAGCTTCAGGCCCGCTAAGTAAGCTGGGACTTATCTCAAACTCAACTTCAGCCCTTGAGCTACAGGTTGAAACTCCCTAATGTGAGAAAAAGCAGATGACTGCTATCTCAGGATTACAGAACTGGCCATCATTGGGCTTTGGTTTGACTCTCTTGCCTTGAGGGGGCCCAGTGAATAGTGGTCCAGGCCTACCATATACTTACTATTTTAATGCTCTCTTTGCTTATTTTTTATGACATGCATGGCAGATAATCATGGTTCTGTCTTTGTCAATGAATGCTGTCAAAATTGTTGCCCCATCACCAACCCCCATTGTTTGTGTAAATTATGTCCAGTCACTTAGGAGCTGAATCTGAATCAATCAACAATAATTCATGCAATGCAGTTTGTAGTCAGCAAATAGTTATATAAGTTCCCTTTTTCAGCAGTGTTTAACATTCTATATCATTGGCTAAATTAATGACACTATAGAATTACCTTATGCACCAGGGGGATAATTTTTAATGCTCTATAACATGAAATGGCAATGTTGCTTTAAGGTGAACCAGAGATATATATGAGCCAGAGATGTATGAATGAATTTTGGGCTTGCACTTAATGCTAGCCCTGATCTAAGAACAATTACTTCTCATGACATGGCTCTAGAGAAAGCACTATTTTCCCAACTCTTTCCTCAAGCCCACTGGCTCTCCACATTCCTCATGTCTCGACCCTTCAACACAATTTCTCATGTGGTGGTGATCCCCCTACCATAAGATTATTTTCCTTGCTACTTCATAACTGTCATTTTGCTACTTTAATGAATCATTACATAAGTATCTGATATGCAGGATTTATTTTCATTGTGAAAATTAAGCATACTTAAAGCATAGTGATTAATCACAGAAATAATATGGAATTACATATTATGAAATATTATTTCTAATTTCAAATAAATGAAATTTTGTCTTGAAGCATGGTGTAGCATGGGTAACAGTCTTCACATTGGGTACTCCTTTGTGGATTTATCTGCATGTGGGCAGACCCGTCTGGAGACAGGTAGAGGAGTGAGTTCTGTCTCAGTTCCTAAGATCATCAGAAATATGTTTTTGGATGGTCTTAGGTGACCCCTGTGAAAGAGTCGTTCAACCCCCAAAGGAGTCAAGGCCCACACATTGAGGAAATCTGAGAAAACAGGCTGAGAATCTAGCCCCTGAGGAAAATGAAAAATACAGAAAGAAAAGGGCTGGAACAATACCTGAAAGATGTAGGCATTAAGCTGTCCTTTCTGTGTCAGGATGATTGACCTTGGATGAGTCACTCTACTCCTCTGGTATTTCCTCAGTGAGCACTTAAGATAAGAGTTTTTCAAACAACATTACTTGAGATCATTGAGTGTTGCCAGAAAGAAAAATAATTTCAATACTATTTTGGTATTTTAAAATGTAAGCTAATATCATATAAATCTGTGTGTATGTGTACACCCATGTGCACACACATATACATATTTCATGATTCTTGTCTATTATGGCTTAGAATGAGGTCAAAGTGAATCAGTGAGTTAATAATAGCACTGATGAATGTGACCAAAAGTTTGACATGATACTAGAAAGGAAGAAATTTGGTTGGTGCAATAGGTAGGTTTCTTGTGCTAACATGGCCAATGCACACATGTGGGATTAATTGAAGGGCAGAGAGAGCCTTGCTTTTCTTGTCTCTTGCTCTTTGATGATCGGACCAGTGTGGGACTGCCTTAGCTTGTTCTCTGCCTCAATTTGCAAGCTACACTGTCTGTGGGACACCTAACCTGTGGACTGTGTCGCTGTAGTTTGAGGTTCCTTCAAGACCTGCTTTGCCACCTACTGGAATACACATCACTTGAGCTGGGACTGTCGGACCCTGTCCTCTGGCTGATTGTTGGGGACCTGCCATGCTGTTTGCTGCCTGTGGTCGGATAACCTGAATTGCTTGACAGAGGACTACCCAGTATTCCTTAAGGCTTGAAGGACTGACAGTGTCTTACAGCTGCCTCACAGGAGTGAGTTTCATTGAGCCATTTGTAGGGCTTTATAGATTAATTAACTGTTTATTTCTTATGTTATCTATCTATATGCATAGATATTAAATCATTAGTGTGCTGGTTTTGCTTCTCCAGAGAACACTGTCTAACTCTGTATGACCTTATCACCTCTTTTCTTGTCCGACTAAGCAGTTCTTTGCCTCTGCCTGCCCAACCTCCATCAGACTTCCTTCAATGCCCTGGAGAAACCTGCCCAACAGCCCCTCCTCTCCCTCTACGACCACAGCTGTACATAGGCACAGAACTCTCTTGCATAAGCAATCAGACCAGCAACTGGAAGCTAGCAAATAAAAGCAATAGCAAAATCAACAGTATTTCAAACGCCACTTAAACTTTGTAGAAAAGTATCAAATCTTGCTCATAGATCTCTGATTCCTAGTTCTTTATGGCACACTCACCACTACCACCATGGGCCCCTTTCAGAAGCTTCTGTGTCCCAATCAAGAGTGAGTTTCTAAAACTTGAAGAGGAAAGGGTAAATGAATACGCTTTTGAGCAATTCTGGGGGGAGGGGAAGGTGCCCAAAGAAGAGAGTAGACAACAGAGAGGCTTTGAGATATCTAGGTATGGCCTTCAGTGGGAATATTTTGATGAACAATGTATTATAAGTAATATATCTGGCAAGCTTTTTATCTTCCCAGAAAGGTATATGATAAATGCAAGTTATTATTAGCAAGGAAAAGCAAAGTCTATTAGGTATATCATTACTGATGTATAAGAGCTCAACGTAGGATAAGGAGGCAAGAACCACCGTTCCAATCTTAGAAGCTGGGTAGATTTAAGGTATCTGGCCAAAGATATCTTGAAGAAGATCAGGATAATGGATTTAGTAGATCAAATTGAAAGAAAGAGGAGATCTTCATAAATATGTCTTATTTTCCCTCACGACACACCATGCCTTCTGTGGCTAAGCTGGCTGGCAAAGGAGTCCTCTGAAGTGGACACCATAAAGCGCTCTGCAGAAGACTGGGTTCAGCTGTCGGCTTGGAAGAAATCTGTTGGCAGTGTGCCACTCCACACCTGCCATGACTCGGGTCCTGTAGGACTGAGAAGTAGGCAGTGGAACTCGGTCTGTGAATGCTGAAACAAGTCGACCCAAGTAAGGGCTATGCATCATCAGCACATGCTACATATCAACCTGAGAAAGGGAAGGTATTTCTCTTCCTCCACCATACCAGAACCTCTATTTTGTTCTCTCCTGTTCATGGGCCTCCTCTCCAACTGCAAATCCCACAGTCCTTCTGCTCCCTTTACCCATCTCCAGTCACAGTAGTGGACAGACAAGGAGCCCTGGTAGTGTAGTGAGTTAAGGGTTGGGCTGCTAACAACAATGTTGGTGGTGTAGACACAACAGCTGTTCTGTGGGTGAAAGATGAGGCTGCCTGCTCCTTTAAAGATTCACAATCTCAGAAGCCCAAAGGAGCAATTCTACTCTGTCCTATAAGAGTGCTATGATTGAGAATCAACTCGATGGTAGTTGGTTTAGGGGACAAATAGGGAGTTTGTGTGTCAGAGCTCTGTGGTGAGGACCATGAGCCATGAGGAGAGTCACTCATTAACTCTGAGCCTCAGATTCCTTACATGTGAAAAAAGAGAAATACCCATACCTACCTGGAGGTTGCTTTGGGAACAAATGAACAAGAAGAGGTGTTAAGGCACTCTGCTGTTGTGGGCACAGAGTGTTCAGATAGCTTCCATTCGGGTTCCTTTGAACTGCAAATAAAATGGGACAAATCTTCAGAGTCCTGAAAAGAGAAGCAACCAGTTAAAACATATTCTTACAAAACACTTTAGTGAAAGCATAAATTAACTTATTAACTTCATAAGCTATGATGGTACCTCCATGTGGTTGATGATGTTGGCTTTTTTCCCAGTTGCTGATTTTCAAAGAAATAAATATCTTACCCATTTTCATCTGATAGCCTGTTTTTATCACCAATCCAGGTGTAGCCCATTTCTTTGACTTCTCTTTCTGCATCTGAGGCCAGGGCCATCATTTAATGATGGTGTGGTGTCGGTGTGCTCAGCCTTTGCTTTCCATGCCGGACAGCATCTCTCTGGCCTTTGGGAGTTCTCCAAACTGGTCTGATCACAATATGGGTTTTGTGTCTCTCAGCAGCCTGCATTTCTCTCAAGGGAAACAGTATATGAGTGACCTTGATGCCATCAGCAGGAGACTCGGTTATTGGAATTTTCATAATTAATGGCAATGACATGCCACTCTCTTCCTTTATCACCACCCCCTTCCATGCACCAATGATATGACACTCAGTACACCGGGATCTGGATTCCTTAGGTAATGTGATTAGGTGAACATTCATAAAGTAATGAAATCTGGACTCAACCCTGTTGTGAGTATATCCATGAATTAAAACTTTTAAACTTAATTTCCCCTTAAAAAAGAATGCTGTTGAAGGAACTCAGCTAGAGGATGTACAGAAGCTATAGATTGATCTATCAATTGATCGATAGAAAGATCTTCTGTTTGTGATTTACATGTAGAGTCAGATATAGATATAGATATAGATGCAACTTCTGTTCATGATTGTGAATTAACTGGATGGCAGTTGATTTAGTGTACAGACAGGGAGCGTGTCTTCACATAAATACATTCATTAATCTTCAAAATGCTCATGGAACAATTCAATTATCTTTTGACTCCATTTTCCATAAACTTTTTGAAGCCTCTTCAAATGCACCTAACAAGAATCCCTGGCATCGTTGTCATGGCATTAAGCTGCTAACCACCAAGTCAGCAGTTTGAATCCACCAATTAATCTATGGGAGAAAGATGTGGCAGTCTGTTTTCATAAAGATTAAATTCTAGGAGGCAGCTCCAGTCTGTCTTGGTCACTATGAGTCAGAATCAATTCAATGGCATTACATATCCGCACACATTTTCCAGGTATAGATAAGCTTTCTTCTTTCACAATATATTTTTTTCTGAGTTCATGCTATGTGTGAACACTTTTAAACTTAAAACCTGTTCCTGTCAGGTCAATTCTGACTCACAGTGACCCTACAGGATAGGGTAGAATTGCCCCATAAGATTTTAAAGACTGTAATCTTTGTAAAACCAGCCTGTTACATCTGTCTTGTATGCATTGGCTGGTGAGTTCGAACCAGTGACCAACAAAGAGAGGTGAAATTATAGCAGTGACTTTTTCTTTTTTGGTAAAAAAAATTTTAACGAATGAAATGTACCTGTTTTCCTTCAAGTTGTCTCATAAACCTCAGTGGATTTGATGGTTCAGATATCCATCATGGTACATACTGGAAGACAGTGGAAAGAATCTAATTTCTGATTCCAACACATACACCCAAGTGCACACACCCAAGCACACGTGTGTGCTTACACACACACACACATACACACACACACGAGTTCAGGAGAAGATCATCACCCCTACCCCTCAGAGAATGCCCTCTAGGAGTTAACATGGGAAGACAAGAAGCCGCTCCCCAAACAGCTAGGCAAGAGAGCCTCCAGCAAGGGTCACCTTCTGAAGGATGGAACTGATGGAGAGAGAGGACTGCGTTTTGATTTGCTGTTGGAATTTCTCTTCCTAAAATGAAAATCCAAACACACTTCCATTATCACTCATTTTACCTATTTGTCTTAAAACATGTTTCTAGGAAAGGTGAGAACATTTTCAACCACAGAAATGTTCTGCAAAGGTGTTAACTTGATAGTAGATTGGCCTTCCATGTGATGCTAATTATTAATTATTACTGTCTAACAGGTTGACCATGAACTCTGTGGCAGCTATGTAATACATCCACTGATCTGAACTTCCAGGGTTAGCCAGCATAGAGGAACTTCTCTGATTTGCTTTGATTTGCTTCTATTTTGTGCTCATAATATTTAAGAGGGTAACCTATATTTATACACATATGTAAGTGGCTTATTAAAAACCACTGAGTATGTTTGGACAGACAAAAAATTAATCAGTTCTCCCTACCTCTTCAACCAATGACATGCCTTTAGACTATTTTTGTTGGAAGCAATTCTCAAATGTCTTAAAGGTGTCCTCTCTTCCAGCTGATTTATTTTGTAAGCACTCCCTCCAAAGGTGCCTACAGTGTTTGCAGGGAAAAGAAGAGAGAGAAAAAAAACCACCTGGCTCTTCCACTTTCAATCAGACTGTTACTCCTTTTACATCATCATATTCAGTTCGTTTTTGGCTAAAAGTTAGACGGATAAGAAAATGGTTTACCACAGAGAAGGAAAGGGAGACCAGAAAGAAACAGACTGGGAGGACCAACCTGCTGATAATATGTGAAGACCTAGGAGGGAAGAAGGAAGCTCATCCAATATAGTTTTTACATTATTATCGGGACAAGAAGCAGGGGAGCATAGAAAGAAAAAAATTAGTCTTCCTTCTAAAGAAACTTCATCTTGTAGGAATCCATTGTTGTCTTAATCATCTTCACTGCATGGCTCACGTATGAGAACCCTCGTCAGATCTTGATAGTTGAACTCATGGCCTGCAACCACTTGCTCTGATTTGCTGTGGTGATGCTATGTATCACCCCTTTATTTGAGTGAACATGGAGAAAAGTGTCATGCTAGTCATCTTTCTTTATTTCAACCACAAGAAAAATTAAACCGATTCTTAAGTACCCTCCCTTTGGAAAGCCAAAAGTGCTTTCTCCTTACAGACCAACTTTCCAACACAACTACATGGGCCCGACAACTTCAAACACAAAAGATGTGACACCACTCAGACCTCACCAAGCAGAGACTCCTCAGGGAAATGTAAACTTGTTCATCAACCTAATAAGAGCTGTTTCTCTGAGACACTACTGTATTGACTCAACATCTGAGTATACCTAAGATCTGTCCTTTAGTACCTTTTCTGTGTTACAAAAGGTTTTCACTCATAGAGGTCTGACTCTTGCATGCATATTTTATGGTAAATACAATGACACATCCTTTGCGGGTTTTTCTTTACCACAGAGATGCGGTCCACAGTCTTAAACTGCAACAAGAAGGAGAGGTGAACACAGTTAAATTTTTGCCATAAAATCAGTTTGGTAAATTATCAAGGACATTTAAAAACAACAAGCAAAGCACCTCTTTTTGCCTACTTGATCTCAATCTCATATTATTTTTAGAGAAAGAAAACTTCATTGCATATTCTAGCCCAGTGCATGGGTAGAGGAAGGTTTCACGGAATCAGAGAGAATGTGCAAGGAGTGAGAAAGTGAATTGATGGATGGATGGTTAAATGAATATAAATGAACTGACACCTTTACAGGAAAATAACATTTCTTTTCTTTTTTTTATTCTTTAGATCAGTGGGTTTTGTATCTGTAATTCTTTCATATCAGCAAGGAGGAAATAAACTCTCATGTAAATCACTCCCCCCACCCCATCTGGAGCATATTAAAACCATGCTTTTTTTCCCCCTCTTAAGCAGACTCTTTTTTCCCCCCTATTTGCTTATCAGTTCATCCACCATTACATTTTAAATGAAATTGCAAGACCCTGGTCCCTCCCCCAAATTTCAGCCTGATGTAGGAAAGTGGGAAGCTGACTTTTCTTGCTTTAGAATAGTGACCTAGATTCAATTACAGATAGACCCAGAAGAGAGAAGTGACACCTCACAATTTTCTTAGAGATCTTGAAAAAAAAAATTAGAAAATCTCAAAACAATACTTAATGGAAAATATTGTTTATTTTCCCGACTTTCCATTTTACTTTTTCTCTGCCTTAATTGCGTGGCTCTGGTACATTTAATTCTTCCCAATAAAAACTCACAATAGGTTTGTTTCCCACTGCATAGTTGGAATTATAAAAAGCGGACACTTCCAGGAAATTTCTGTTTGTAGTTTTTAAGGTTGGGTGTTTTACACACGGAGTGTATGTAATCCGCCAAAAGGAACCCAGACAAGATGAAAATAATCGCCTAAAAGGCACACATTTTTTTTACACCCTTAAATAAAAAGACCCTATTTTAATCGCTGGATGGGAACGTAACAAAACAACAAGGACAGGGATACATATATTTATATCGGATATATATGCTGGATATATCTATATGTAATATTTTACTGTTTCCCCAGTTGCTGTGGAAAATTTTGGCCAAAAGGAAAAGAAACGGGTGGTGGTGGGAATATGGTAATTCAGCTTAGTGACTTTTATCATTAAATTAAGCATATAAATGACCTGAACGGGTGGCTTGTTATATTAAATTAAAAATAAAGAACAATGATTCTCTCTTCTCCCCGCTACCCCCCTCCTCACATTCTCTGATCTTAGCCTGAAAGGAGTCTCTCTGAGAGATCAGAAGGGTGCGATTCCGGTCTGAGCCGCCAGCCTGCTCCTGCCTATCCCAGTGCCAGGAGGCACTGCTACTCGGGTTTGGGGTTCAGGGTTCATCATGAGCGGTCTCAAGCAGGCGTACAATTCCAGGGCCCTCAAACAAAGACGCCCCAATCTGGGTTCCCGTGGCCAGAGCACTGAGGTGACAGGTGAGAACACCTCCACCCTGCGCTTCTGATGTCCAGCTGCCGAGTGCGGGGGTGGGGAGGGGGGGCAGAAAGGGACTCTAGTCGATGCGGGTAACCAACATGCAAACGAAGCCCGGTGGGTGATGGGGTGCAGAAACACAGGAGGGGTGCCGCCTGGGTCCTCAACGGCTGCCTCCTCCTACGGATGAGTTTTGTCTGAGAAATCTTCACAGCCCCTGGGGAAGAGGACGCCCTTGGGCTCTGGCCCCGGCACTTGGGGGTGTGCGTAAGGGAAGGGTCCCAGGGCCAGTCACCTCACGCACTCCCCAGCGCGGCCCTGGGGGAACCGGCTGAGGATTGTTTCATTTCAAAGTGAAAATCTGCAGGCTTTGGGAAACGATATTCAAAAATTTATATAATCTCCATATGCCGCTCAATGGAGGATCCTCATAATTTACAGCGGCAGATAAGGCTAGAGGGTGTAATAAAAAATCTGAAGCCCTCCCCTCCCCCTCGCCGCCTCCCCGGAATTGCACCTTGGGCAGCGAAGCAGAATCCAGAATGTGAACTTCTCCCGACATATGTTTCCCGCAGATAAGTAAACAATCTGGACGTGAAATGGAAATGGTAATTAATGCAGTAATGCTGTTACACCTCGAGTGTGCAAATCCCATTGACTCGCCGCGCCACGGGGGGTGCCGGGCGGACGGGTACGGGTGGAGAGCGTCCGGGCCGCCCGCCCTCCTCCCTGCGTCCCGGGGCGGGGCGTCGGGGGAGCCGCCCGGGGGTCGGGGGCCCGGAGCCGCCCCGCAGCGCGCAAGTCGCCGCCCTCCGCCGCGTTCGCTCCTGGGCTCGGCCCGGCGCGCGTTTCCCGCCCTTCCCACTCTTCTCGCGGCCCACCTCGCGGAGGCCGGGCCGGGGTCTCGGGGGTGGGGCTGGGCCCCAGGCACCTATGGGAGCCCTAGTTCCCGGGCCGGAGCGGTAGACGGCGCCCCCGCCTGGGTGAGGCGAGTGGCTGGGTGCGCGGCTGTCGGGCTCATCTTTGACCTCCTTCCTGCTCCTGGGAACGCAGCCAGGAAGATGGGCAGTTTGGGATGCGCACCTTCTCTACTTGGGAGCTCAGAGCAAACTTGCAGACTCCTCTGGGCTTTCCTCCGGACCCCGCGCCTGCTTCCCAGCCGCATCCCTGAGCACAGGGACTTTGGGGGTCGGAGGAGGCAGCCCCGCGCAGGGACTGGAGCCCAGCGGACCTAGCTTCTGGGGAAACTGCCCAAGGCGTTCCTGGCCGGAGGTCGGTCCCCCTTGGGCACCGCACACAGTCCCCGCCCTGGCCTCGGAGGCTGGAAAGGACTCCCCAGAAAGCCTCTGCGCCTGGACGCGAGAGGGTGGGGACGGCGAGATCACCTCTTGTTCACCTTCACCCTTGTTCCCAAGTCGCCTGCACGCACCCCACGGGGTTAGACTAGGGGCGACAGCTAGTCTTCAGTTCTCTGTCGACGTCCCAGAATTTATAACGCCCCTCATTTCCTCCTCAGCTCGTTTTTTTTTTTTTTTTTTTTTTTAAATTACGTCGATCTAGTTCTGGTTTTCGCCCAGGACTCAAACCTGCAGCGCCAGGAAAGACACTGGCCCAAGGAACACCCGGATCGCTGGATCTGTGACAGTCTCAGAGTTTGGGGCTACCCGGGAGCCAGGAAGGCGCGCTCGTTTGATGAAGGTGAAAAGTGCCTGCCCAGCATCTTCTGCACACGCATCTCTCTCATCCTTTCACACCCACAATCCCCTCAGCAAATAAAGCGATGAGAGTTCTTAACAAAAATCTTGTGAATTACATGATATTCAGATTCAAATGACTTGAAATCCATTGTTTGCTGGAACAATGGTGACAAGGATTGAGCTATGAAACAAACCAGCAAAGAGAGTCTGTGAGAGCTGCCCTGGCGCCACCGCTCGCCAAGTTCTCCGGGCCCGCGGAGGTCTCTCGCAGAGAGGGTGCCTGGTGCGAATGCGTCTCTACTTGATGCGATGTCATTAATGAAAGTCCCCTGGGCGAATCCCGACTGAACCGCCACCCAGATTTGGGTGACTAGAGCTTCTTGGAAGTGAGCGCACCTGTTCTGAAAAGCAGTGTAATGAATTCGGAGCGGCTCGATTTCTCCACCTCTAACATTAGCGGACTTGGGGAAATTGACCTTTGAATTGGACACCTGGAAGAAAATCAAAGATTTGGGGAGTCTGACCCAAAGCTGGAGCGTGCTTAGTTTAAAACAGAGAAAGCCCTCCGCCGGACGCCAGGAGTGGAAGAGCCCCAAGAGTTTTGCATGCTCCATCCGATGTGACCAGTGCGTCGGAAAGCCGAGAGGGTCACTGTCCCCAAGGCTTCAGAAAGATAACCCAACTAAAGCCGGGAAGGACAGCACACAGCCAGGGCACTCCGCGGTCCTGGAAGCCCGGAACGGAGGAGTGGGGCTGGGCAGGGGTGGCGGTGGGGGAGAGGCATTGGAGTCTTTTGTTGGTATTCTTGTCCCCGAGCCGCACGGCGCCCGCTGGAGAAAGATAAGCTCTCCTGCGGCATCCCAGCTCCAGAGAGACCCAGGCTGCGGGTGGGGCGAGTCCAAGACTCCAGCCCTGCGCCCAGCTAGGGGAGAGGCCAGGGGTCCGCAGGCCCGTCCGCTAAAGCGCCCGGGACGTCGCCCGCGCTGCCCGAGTTCGAATTCGGCGGGTGATGCCAAGAGTGGGTCAGGGCAACTCTTGCTTTCTTTTGGCTGAGCTCGCTCGCTCGCTCTGGAGAAGCCGCTCTGGACGGCGGGCGGGCGGGGCGCTCCTTTCCCTACAGGTTTGCTTTAATGATTTTCTTGAAAGAAAGAGACAGTTGTGAGCAAACAGGTCTGACAGGGGCTGCTTCCCCCCCACACCCCCCAGGGAATTTCTTTTTGTCTGCGCCTGACTTCAAAGTCAGTAATCTGCCCCTGTCAGCCGCGTGACGAGGAGGCTTTCCACTGTTGGTTGGGCGAGTCTTGGCCGCGCACGGCGGCGGAGGCTCTGCCGCCCGCGGGGACAGGGAGGCCAGGCGCTGGCGGGGCCCGGCGGGGGCCGCCACGAGGGCCAGGTTTGGGGGAGGCGGGCTGCCGGGGAGAGCTGGCTGCGACCGGGAAGCACCTGGGGTGAGCCAGCTCGGCGGCTTCGGCTTCCCGGACCCACGCTCGGTCTCCCGGCCACTGGCCACTGCGGGCTGGGATGAGGTGCCCGTCCTCCTGCCGCGAGCGCCCGGGAGCCTCTCGAATATGGCGCACCCCAGTTTTCTGGAGCTGCCCTCTGGAGTCGCCAGGGTCAGACGCCACCTGGGAGTCTGATGACAATGTTGGTGTCTGCCTTGGTCCCCGGCTTTCCCCACTCTGGTTTAGAGTCCGGCCCGACCTCCCCCGGCCTCTGAGTCTGCAACTCGCCCAGGTGGGCCCCTGCGCCGGGGTTCCTCCCAGGCGAGGGTGCTGCCTGTGCCCGGGGCGCCCGCGCGCCAGGCACTGCGGGGAGATACCCAGACCCCTGAGCGCTTCATCTTAGTAGATGTTAAGGGACACTGAGCTATGAGAGAGATCCCAGAGTCTGACAGGACTGTCAGTTGGGGTTATATCAGACAGGGAAACGGACGCGCCTCCGCCCCGGGTCTCCCGGGCTTCCCTGGGGGCTGGAGGAGGGGCCTTCCCTGCGGGCCCGGAGGCCCCCAGACCCGACGGCCACCAGAGGCAAGTCACTTCCTAATTGTCCAGATTTGTAAGAGGGTTTTGTGATGCTAAGTAAGCGTGGCTCAGCCCGCTCGGCCTCCCCCACCCCCACACCCGCCCGCCTTTGTTTACCTTCGTCTGATCGCTCATTTATTTATCTATCTATTATTTATAGGCGTCCCTCCTATTCAGCGCCCGTGTATGTTAATTGTGTTATACCATTTAATTCTAACACCGGTCTCAAAAGAGCTCTTAATGAGAAAAGCATACACAACATGGATCACTCTGCTATTCAGCTCAGCCAGATGGACAACTGCTAACTTTTTTTTTTTTTAATAATGAAAATCCCTCCTTGACAAAGGAGTTCGGATGAATAGGCTCCAAATAGCACCAAACACTCCGAATTGTTTTGAGGACAATATGCTAATCCTCGGGTTTAGGCTTTGGTGTCTGTTGACAGCGTTTCTCCTCCTGTACCTCAAGCCACGGACTCCTTCAGGAAAGAGTAGGGGCGAGCGCACAAATCCCCCCAACAAAAAGCAGCAGAAAGCAGACAAGCCCCCACCCCTTGGAACCACCTCAAAGCCAGTGGGAAAAGCATGAGGGCTCCGGGAAGACACGCGCGAGTGCGGCTTTGGGTGAGAAGGCGGGGGCGGGAAGCGTTTGGACAGCGAGAGCACCCTTCGATTTTGAGAACAAGTTCTAAAGAGTTTTAGCACAAATTGCAACAAAGTCCCCTTCTCCCCCACGGAAAACAGAGCAATCTTCAAGCAACACTCACCCTGGAAGGGAAAAGAGAAGGACTCTTTCCCTTGTTTTTAAATGTAAAGACTCTTTAACTCCTTGCCTGAGAGGTGACACTGCGGGCTTCCTCCCAACTTGGCTCCAGTAGGACCTTAGTGTAAAGTAGCTGCAGACTTGGTCAGGCCCCAGGGCATGCTTTTCTGAGTGTTTGAGGTTTTTTTTTTTTTTTTTTAAGTAGGACCACAGCACCATTTCCAATGCCTGAACAAATGGTTCCACTTGACTTTCCCCTCTGTACGCAACTCAATGCCTTTAGCAGAATGCCAGGCTCTGGGTGCAAGGAGTTCTCTGTGCTTCTCCCCACTTCTTTACCAGTATGGTTTAAAATAAGAAAATGCGTGCTACTCTGGTTTAGTTTCTTGGCTCCTTGAAGTGGTCCGACCACTTTGTGAGTCCTGCAAGCTGAGAAGGGATGACACCCCAGGGAATGATACCTTTGGCCAGCTCCTAAAAGCAAAATGTAAGTCCAGAGGGCTAAGTCAGGAAAGATCCCAGACTTAAAGCTCCTCTACACCCAGCCCATAGGCCACACTCCAGGGCTCCAGCCACCCGCCAGACTTCTGTGCCGGCCAATCTGGCCTCCTGACTTCAGATTTTAGGAACATCAAAGGTTACTTTTTGAGATGACAGATTGTCTTTATTCAAAACATCTTTGTTCAACAAATGAACAGAGTAACGAGGTAAAATCCTTCTAAGTACATTTCCAAGACATCGTCAAGACATTCATGACCATTAAGATGGTTTTATTCTTTTAATTTTTTTGTTCACTCTCTACTTTCTGACTTCATAACCTGACATTCTGTCTAAAAGTAAACTTAGGTCTCTAGGAGCACTGCTTTACACAAAGTAAGTGACCATGTGGGTCCTTGTAGTTTTCCCTTGGAAAGAAGCAAACACGATCATAGCATGGTTTTAAATAGAAATGTTTCCCTTTCTGTAGTTTTAAAGTTTTAAGCCTTACTCCAAACACATGAAGAGCAGATGGTGCCTAGTTGTGTCTGATAGTAGAACACAGAGACACAGCTACATCTTTCTTCCGGGTGCAAAAGGAAAAAAAATATGCATATTCTAGGTATAATACCAGGATCTGAAAAATCGAAGTCCAAAGCCCATCCGAGGAGAGAAAGGAACATAAATAAAGCAAAATTGCCTACTTTGTTTTTGTTTTGTCCAAAGGGGGTGCAGTCAGTGATTTGTTTGGGGGCCGGTCAGGGTAGGGGCAGCTGTGTAGCTGTCATATAACATTTGCAAGTTTCTGGCACCTGTCTGCGCCCTGGGTCCGGGAGGATGCTCCTCCCTTTCCCCCTCTGGAAGAGAGAGACTGAGTCTGGGGTAGAGCAGGGGACGGTGGCAGGACTGACCCAGAGGCATCAGTGGGCCAGGGCTAGGCGCAAAGGGCTGGGTGCAGACCCCGCTTCCAGGCCGCCCTGCAGGTCCGGCGGGCAGACAGGAGGTTACATGGTTACATAGCCGTGGCGTGGGCTGAAGAGTAAGGGTCTATGCCAGTCTTGGTCATGCCCGGGAAGAGAATGTAGGCAACGGGGGGCTGCAAGGTGGAGGCCGACCAGGCCGTACAGTTACAGGGCACCACGAAGCCAGGGTTGGTGGGGGACGGGTGCGTGTGCGTGTGCTGACTGGGGCAGCTGAGGCTGCCGAAGGCGCCGTTCTGGTAGCCCAGGGTGGACGCGTAGGGCAGCGCACCGGTGGCCAAGGTGTGGGGCACTTCACCCATCTTCTGAATGGCGCTTGAGCTAAATTGCGCAGGGTCCATCAGAGAGTAGGGAGCGGAGGCGGGCGGCAAGAAGGCCCGGGCTTTCTCGGGCGCGCTCAGGAGGCTGTCCGAGGCCCCCACGGGCAAGCCGGCAGCCTTGAGCGGGTCCGTGTCGCCCAGGTAGGGCAGGGGGAAGACATACCTGTCCTTCTTGAGGAGGTTCTTAGGCTTGCGCCGCGGCCGGTACTTGTAGTCTGGGTGCTCCTTCATGTGCTGGGCGCGCAGCCGCTTGGCCTCATCGATGTAAGGCCGCTTCTCCGCCTCCGACAGGAGCTTCCATTCTGCGCCTAGGCGTTTGCTGATCTCTGAATTGTGCATCTTGGGGTTTTCCTGGGCCATCTTGCGCCGCTGGCCCCGGGACCACACCATGAAGGCGTTCATGGGCCGTTTGATGTGGTCTGAAGGTTTGGACATGGTCCCGGCGGCTGGGCGGGTGGGGACCGGGGCGCGGGGGTCCGCTGGCGAGCCTGGAAGTAGTGGGTCTGTCTATCCGTCCGGAGCCGAACCGGGACTCTGCGCTCCTCTGGACGCGGAGCCTCCGAAGGGACACGGGGGAGAAGCGTTGACCCCTTGAAGTTCAGCTGATCATGCCAGTCCAGGCGCCAGGCAACCCCCGGGGGGCGTGGGGGAGCTCAAAGGGCGGGAGGGGAGTGGGCGGCCGTCTGGGGGCTGTGCGCAACCCGGGTAGGGGCCCAAGGACCCCAGTCTCTGATATTCAGCAGCCAGGTAATTCGCTGGCGGGGCGGGAGGCTCCTCCTTCTCCCCCCCACGCCACTTTCGCCTTCTCTCCTGCGCTCCGCTCCTCTGGCGTTTCCGGCCGCGTCGTGCCCCCTCCCGCGGCTTTCCCGGAGCAGCCTTCCTAGCCCTGCACCTGGCGGAGAATGCGGGCCGGCTGACAAACGGGAGCCCAAAGCGGCGAAGTTCAAAGGCGAGGTGGGCCCGGACGGCACGCACTCTGACATAAGCGCTGGGCGGCGACTCCCTAACCTGGACGCCCAATCAGCGTCGGAGCCAGCGAGCGGGGCGCACCTGCCACGCAGCCCGCGGGAGCGAGCGCGCCTGGGTGGCTGGGGTGCCAGGGAGAGGGAGCCCCGCCGAGAGAACACGGCGTCTAGCCCCACTCTGGGGATTCGGGAGCCACCTCATCCCTGGCGCGACCCACACATTCAAGTCTTCGCGCCTTTGACTTTCGTCCCCGCGGTTGGGGGTGGGAGGAGGGCGGGTTCCGGAGAATTTGGGAATGGGGCTTCCACGAGGAAGCCTGGGACAGGGGGCTGTCAAAAGAAGGCGGTGGAGAACACGTGTCCAGCAACGGGCTAGTCTCGCCAAGAAAGCCCCGCATAGGGCCCCACCCCCGTTCCCCGCACCTGGCCAAAGAGCCTTGGAAACAATCTGCCAAAGTATGGAAGTCAGGGGACAAAGTACAAGGGACTGTCCTCAGCGGTGGGCAGGCCACGCTCTTGCGGAAGAGGCACTGACCCCCGCGGGTGGGGAATCGCCAAAAGGTTGGCCGAAGGCTCAGGCCAGGGAGTGCAAAGATTTCAAACCTGGCTGCGGAGCCGCAGGGGGCTCTGTGACCCTCTCTTCACTTTCTGGGAAGGGGTTGGGGGCTTTCTGTCACGATTCCTATTTAGAATTTATTCGGGTTTTCCCAGCACAAGGGCGTCAGCAGAGAGGGCAATCTGGACGCCAGCACGCGCAAGGCAGGGCATGGGGACCTTCTCTTTGCCAGTTGGGTAGTGAGTGGCCTTGGCGCCATCTGAGGCTATACTGGCGTCCAGAATCCGTTTGTCCCTGGATGCCTCTTGCCGCCGCCGCCGCCGCCGCACAGGGAGACGGAAACGGCATTCTTAAGAAGAGGCCGAAATATCCAGCAGAGCCAACCTGCCCGCCTGTTCCCTTTGAATAATTGCCTGCCGGATGTGAAATGCCCTTGGGGGAAATATTTATTAAATGGAAACTATTGTCCCAGGCCCGGCGGGACCTGCGTGTGTTCCGGGCTTATTGGCTTTCCCCGCAGCATCTCTCGGGAGGGCTGGGCGGCGGCACACGCGCTCCGCAGGCGGGAGGGGACAGGGGAAGCGTGGTAGGCAGCGACCCAGGAGGCAGGTGCTTCATTCTCAGGTAGCACATCGGTGTGACTTGAGGCTCCACTCCTGCTTACATTTAGGAGGGAAAAGCGAGAGGTTTCTTATTTATCCCCAATGCATTTCTCACAGACAGGTTTACTTAATTTCGATTGCGCAGATGAGAAAACTGAGACTGAGGGCGAAGCGACTTGCCAAAAGGGACTTCTGTGATAATGGCACCAAATTTCTAAACCTGATGCAGGGATTCAAAAGCCCTGAACCTCTTCCCCCAGCCGCCCTTACCACGCAGCCCTTCAGAAGATCTGAGGGGTCTGGAGCCAAACCTTGAACCCTTCACTCCATTCCTGGAAACCTCACAACCTTCCCGCAGATAATCTGCATTGGTGGACTGATCTCAGTGCCCAAGGGCCAAGAACGCCAGGGACGCGACTAATTAGGCAATGCAAGCTTTCCATTCCTTCCCAGCTCCCCACCCGGACCACAACTTTCCTCTCCCCTTCCCCCTGCCATCCCCCACCTCTGGTTCGGCCCTCTACCCTCATTTTCTCTGCAGGAAACTTTTAGCTTCCTGAAAGTAGATGCTCTTTCCACTCTAATTCCTGGAGGTTTTCTGAGACTCGCAGGAAGCCCACAGTCACATAGGATCAGCCCTGCACTGCCTGCTAGGATGTGGCAGTTCAGGGTCCACAGAACTGACTTCCAGCTGGAGTTTCTGAAGGCTTTAGGAAGGAACAGAGAAATAATCTTTTGCAGGACTCTGGTTTCTGCTGGGGTCAATTTCTCTCATTCCCATGCCCTCTCAGACCTAAATCTGTCCTAGAGGTTTGGGTTAATGTAAACACCGCCCCCCTCCCCTCCAAACAGCTTGAGGAGGCCATCTAATAGAGAGACCCGGCCAGCTCATCCCGAATTCCCTGGAGGAAGCTCTGGGCAACCTGGCTACCTCTTTTCCCTCCTTGTCTATCTTCCATCTCTTTTCCATCTGGAAGCCTCTTGTACTCAGTACAAGTCTCAGTTCAAGAATTGTACGGAAGAGAGCGCGAGCGCGGGCGACAATCGGGTAACACTTTGTGAACAGAAAACCACCTGACCTCTGATGTTCCAGGTATTCCAGGATGCCTAGAGAAAGCGCTAGATGTCCAGAGGCCGAACTGGAGCTGGAGCTGGAAGGCACAGATGCGGTTTGCGGTTTAGCGCCTCCTATCCCAGCATCTCCCAAGCAAACCACGAATTGGCGCATTCTGGGCTGCACTGGATGGCTGCTGGTCTATCTGAGTTGCTTTGGAGCTGGAGCTGCCAGGTTCCCAGACCCTGGCTTGGTACTCCCTACTACCTGCTTCTAAAGGCTTTACAGTCCCCGCAAACTTGGCTTTCCCACCCAGTGTGGATCATTTCAGGTCTTGCTGTAGGTGGCCCCTGGGAGAACCAGCAGCTTAGGACAGACCCAGAACAGAGATCACCTACACGGTTCTCCTATTTTATCTGCAGCCTGAATTGAAAGCCAGACCCAAAGTCTGCAGGTCACTCCAAAGGCTGGAGATGGTCTGTTCCCCTCCACATCTGCTTGGAGAAACGGAGCGAACACCCAGGAGGATGGTCCTCTTTTCTCATGGAAATCACTCAGTGCCAGGGCGCCAGGGCTAGCCACAGCCCCCCGTCCTTGAGTCACAGGAATTTTGTTAGAGAATCCTCTCACTGTTTGGTAGAGGCGAGCCCTGGTGGTGGTATAGTGAACATATTGGGCTGTAAGTCACAAGGTTAGCAGTTCAAAACCATCAGCTTGCTCTGAGGAAAAAGTTTTCCACTCCTGAAAAGATGTACCATTTCCACAATCCTTATAGGGTTGGATTCTGTTTGTTTTGTTTTCTGAGGTCATGATTCTCTCTACTCTCCCTTCACCCTGTTTCCCCCTGGACACTTCAACGGGGACCTTGTATGGGTGCAGTTTCTTTCTCCTTTTGCCTACTTTGGTTGCCCATCCCTCAGTCCCAGTTGAAGGTTTTGCCTGTGCTAAGAATCCTTCCCCTCTAAACTGTCCCTCTCTTTGCGACCTACCTGGCAACTCCTGCAGACTGTGAAGCCCCTGGTTCTCATCTTTCTGTGTTCATTGTCAGCACAGCACAGAATTTTCCTTCTGCCCAGAAAAACTTCCAGGGAGGTCTTCACCTGCCTTTCATCTGTGGGGATTACACCCTAAACACAAGCTAGAAATCAGACCTCAGAATCACTGGCCCTTCAGCCAGCACCTACCTCCTCCCAGGTGTCACTCTTCCCCACTGATGAGCAGGCATCCTGCTTTCAACCATCTAGGAGGGAGAGATGGGTCTGGATAGAGAGGAAAGTGCTTTGACCCAGGCTTAGAAGGTGGGAGGTGTGTGTGGGGGAAGCTCGGGGAGTTCAACCCTTATGCTCAGCCACTCAGGCTTTCCAAAGGATGTAAGAAAAGTTGCTTGCCTTCTGAGGGGCTGAGCTGCTGACCTCTCTGAGTTCCCAGAGAGGAAATGAGTCAAAGTCCCAGGTGAGGCTTCCTGGAAGCTTACCCCAGTGGGCTCTAGCTGGAAGACCAGGTCCCAGGAGCAGAGAACCCAAGACCCCTCTCTGAAAAAGGACCATCCAGGAGCCAACACTGATCATAACAATTTACTCTGCAGAAACAATGCACTGCAATTAGCTCATCATTGCAATGATCTGATTACCAAAAATATCTTTAAGTTTTGGCGCAGGCTCTGCTAGTCCTGCTCTCTGTTTAGCTGTAGCATTTACCCCGTCTTTTGAGAGTGCCTGAAAGGAACCAGAGGTCTGGTGTGAGGAAGACACTTGATGACCTTCATTCTGGGCTCATCTCTCCGGAAGTCAGTGTAGCCCAGCCCACTCTCCAGTCTTGACATTTGTAAAACTCCACATGTCCTTCCCCCTCACAGTCAACAGGGCACCAGAGGGCATGACTTTCACCATAGAAAGGAGGTACAAACTTAGGTCCAGCTCAGATTGTGGACCCAAGACAGTGGCCCTGTGTGTTGGGGGCTGCAGAGCGGGCACAGGGTGTTTGGCTGTGCCAAGGGCACTTCTGTCTCAACACCTGGAGCAGACAGGTAACAGTTTTCCCTACTTCAAACTGCCCCAGCTTGAAAAGTGGCAAATATCACATGACTGGCCGAATAGAAGAGTGCATAAGATCTACTCACATCCCTTAGAAACCAGACAGGCTGGGTGTAGGATCAGGGCTTTGGAATCTTCTTATTCACTCACCATATCCCGTCCCATCCCATCCCATCATACCGGGTGCTCTGGAGTTCATTTGGAACCCAGGGAGAGTTCCTGTGGGGTAAAAATAGTTCAGCACTTGGCTGCTAATGCAAAGGTTAGAGGTTTGAAGTCAAACAATGGAAGAGAGACCTGGCACCCCGCTTAGGAAAAGGGACCCACTGAAAACCCCACGGAGCACCGTTGGCTCAGAGTTCCACTCACTCATCGATACAGCAGATAATTATTGAGGTGAACCGTGAGACCTCTAAGAAGCAGTCATGCTCTACCTGGGAGGGTCATATGATTGGAGTCTTGACAGGGGGACTGAATGGCAGTGGGTTTAGATGACCGTGAGAAGATGATTTCTCCAGAGCCAATGGTTTATGCTTCACTCCTCACCTAAAGACTGGCTGACTTGAAGGAAAGCTTGTCGATCTACTTCCACAGAGACTTACTATAACCAAGAACCCCCTACAAAGCAGTTCTGAAGCAGTGACCCCATCCCATAAAGGTTACACCCCAATGTCAACACAGACAATCAACCAGGAAGCATGCCCGACTCTCCCAACAACTAATTGTATCATGCCAAGCAGGCTATTTAACCTGTGTCCTGGTACTCTCATCTGTATTATGAGTATAGTGGATTATGTGGATTATATCGGCACTACATAGATTAAATACATGGAAAGAGCTCTCAACAATGTCTGGCATGTGAAAACGGTTCAGTGAATGGTCAGATGAGTTTATTCTCTTGTTTAATCAAGGAGAGGTAGCAGTGCTAGGAATTGAATCCTGATGAAGAGATTACTGGGGGAAGTTGGAGATCATTTAATGTGGCTGTTCAGGGACCTGTGCACAGGAGGAAGCCAGCTTTATGTAAGAAGGGGAACTGGGCAGGAAGTCTTTCCAGGAAGAAAGAGCAGGAAATGGTCCCTTCCTGGAGAAGAGATGGGCAGGGTGAACCTGTGGGATCTGAGAAGCCAGTGAGGCTAGTGTCTGAGTAAAGGAAGAGTAGAAGGAAAACTCTGGGCAGGGTTGGCCCCGCGCAGTTTATCCCAGGCCCCACCACCTCACAAATTCTGGAACAAAACTGGTTTTTATTTAAATGTACTGGAAAGTCCTGGAGGATGACAAGCACCAGCATTCTTTAATAATAAGCTCAATAATCCCTTACAAAATGTTTTGGTTATCATAGTAGTATATGAATGCCATGTTCAATTTGCTTATAGTAATTATGGAGGGAGCTCCTCACCAACTGTGGGCCAGAAGCTTTATAAACTACAGATTTTTGCAGGTTTTGACATCTGCTGCTTGACTATCTTTTAAAAAGGCAGTCCTCCTGCCCTCCCCACTCCCCCCTACCCCTTTCTGAAATGCTCTGGATTCCTTACGTTCCCTTCTTTTCAGGAAGTGATGGAATAGAACTGGAAATGGTCACAACTGGTCATGACTCTGAAAAGAAGGCCATTTACACTCAGTCCAATGTGTGCCTGGCTCACCCCTCAGTAGTCTTGTTTTCCTCTTTGCTGGTGGACAGCCCGGGGTCTTCTCGTTGGCTCTTTCTGAAGAACCTGAGTCCACATAGAGGCATCTTGATTATCGTGAGAAACACAGGATTTGTAAATGAGCAAATGAGGCTTTCTAGGATAAAAAAAAACGTGTTCTAAGCACAGGAAAGACACATTTTGTTTCTTAGAATAAAAGCCAAGAGGATGTCAACATCGCAGGCCACTGCCTTGGGATTTCATTGTGTTCAGTAGTTTCACAGGCATTAGGCCTTCCTGAGCCCCCATTCTTGTAAAGTAAGAATCCTTGGTCAGCTTTTATCATAAACAATACTTTAAGACTCTGTTTGCCTACTGTAATCGGCCAAGTTATTAGAGCATACATTCTCTTGCCAGTTTTATCACAAATTATACACTGTAGAGGATAAGACCAAACTCTGGCAAGAAGCCCCAATCAAGGATCAGAAGAGCAGTCCCCTCTTTGTGGCACCTACCTCTGTCCCCAAGCAAAATGGTAGGAAACAGTAGGCTAGTCAGCATTTCCAAAAGATGCTACAGTAAGCATGCTTATTTTTATGTACCAGTTGTGTTTTTAAAGTACAAGTTTTTTTTTGTTTTGTTTTGCCATACCCCAAAGGCCAATAACCTTTACTACTTTATTTAGTGAGAAAATCTCTGAAATATTTACTGAGAGTTATAACAAAATAAAAGAGCCATAAAATGGAGTTCAAGACCTTGACCTTCCAATTACTGTGAGCACTTGGGGAAAGAATTTCTCTTGGCCTTGAGCTGGTATGCAGTTGATATTACTAAGCAAGATGGGTCCTGGGTTGCCAGGCCCTATATTTGTTATTTGAGGCTACATAACAAATTACTCCCACACTTAGTGGCTTAAAACAGCAAATTTTTACTGTCTAATATTTTTTGAGGATCAGAAATCCAGAAGCAGCTTAGTTGAGTGACTCTGACTGAGGACCTTGTATCAGGCTGTAATCAGGATGTTAGCCAGGACTTGGCTATCTAAAGGCTCGATGAGACTGTAGGATTTGCTTCTAAACTCACTCTGTAGACTCAATGATGATTTATGTCAAGAGATCTTTATTTTTCCCCACTGGATGTCTCTCCCTAATTACTGGCACCTTAATTCCCTTGTGCAGATGCCCTGAGAGCAAACAAGACACAAGCCTCCAAATCTTCTCTAATCCGATTTTGGAACAGCTGTATGGCCAACTCTGCTGTGTTCTATTGGTCCACAGACCAACCCTAGTAGAATATGGCAGAGACTATATAAGAGTGTAAATGCCAAGAGGTAGTATCATAGGGGACCATCTCAGGAGCTGCCTACCATAGGCTCCAACTGGGTAACAGGCTGGGAAGAGCTGGCTAGGCAGGAAAACACAGCAACCCTGAGTTATGCTCACAGATTTTGTTTCTTCCTCGCCTGATCACCACTAGCTCTTTGGCAGAATGGTGATGAGAGTATCTTTTTGTCTTTTGAGTACATCCTTTCCTTCTGCCCATACTGATGCTCTTGTCCTTTCCCTGGTTTATTTTTCATATGCCTCTCAACTCCCCCCCCCCCAATTCTCACTCCCAAACTATGTCATCTTTGACCTTCTGTTAGGTGGATCCCAGCTGTTACGCTCACTGGTTGTAAGGGACCCATGAAGGACAGAGGAACTACATTTTAAGAGTGGATTGCTGTAGACAGTTCGGTGTGACTGTAATAGAGACATTCTAGGCAGTGCAGCTGAAAATATTGGACAGGGACTCCCTAGCAATATCGCTGAAATTTCATCACCTCATTGTCTGGCATTTCAGTTGTTCCGAGGGTGGGAGATCTACATTTAGGATAGTAATATGTGTGCAGAAAACTGTAGCATGTAAAGAACAAAATAACAAAACAAAACAAAAGCCAGTTGCCATTGAGTCGATTTTAACTCATGGTAGCTCCATGTGTATTTACAGCACAGCAGAGCTATGCTGTGCTCCATAGGGTTTTCCCTGATCTATTTTCAAACATAGATTGCCAGACCTTTCTTCTGAGGCACCCTCGGGGTAGTGCTAACCTTTCACGTAGCAGCTGATGAGTATGTCAACTGTTTGAAACACTCAGAGAATCTTTGTAGCAAATTGCAGACAACAATTATCAAACTCCTTTTTAGTCATGCCGTGTTCCAGGTAGTATGCATAAACTCCTAACAAGCTGTGTTTTATTTAATGCAATAATCCCACATAGAGGGATTTATTATTGTGCCCATTTTGCAGGTGAGGAAACTGGGGTCAGAGATTTTAGACCAACTGGTTTAAAGGATCCTGGATTTGAGAATGTTGCCTGACTCAAAGACTCGCTTTCTGGCTAAGGTCTGACTCCTCTCAGTATGGCCCATTGTGCGTTGTGGATAGAACCAAAGTACAATGTAGAAGAAGGAAGAATCAGAAATTAAAGTGGGGATCTTCACAAGAGGAGCAGAACGGGCTCACTTTTTTTCACGAAAGGGTGGGACATATCACATTGACTGAGGGGAGAGGGGAATGTATTTCAAGGGGGCAGGCATATACATTGGGGCAGGTAGAGAGGTATAGAGGTGGAATGAATGACTTAAACACTGGGAAGAGATAAAGTGGACAAAATTCTGAGAGCATTGAATGTACAAATGTGTATCTGGCAAGTGATCAGATGGGCAAGGGAAATTTTACTTTTTGGAAATAAGAAAAGAAAGGTTAAAAGTGGTAGTTTATTAAGATCAGTGGGATAGTATTATACATCTGCTCCTCATGGCCAGAGCCATGATTCTTAGTGGTTTGGTAGCTATCCAATGATACAGTTAGGCATTTATGTAATAATGTAATCATCTTCCACTTTGTGGCTTACTGTGGTCATCCTCCATAGTCACATTTCACGTAATGTCAATTTTCACACTCAGACATGGCCTGTGGATAAGTGTGGAGGGTGAGTGCAGATGGATATGAGGATGGGGAAATGGAAGTATCATCCTTTTTATTCTGGGCAGATGTTTGCATTGTCTTAACTAATTCAACATTTATTTCAATGAATTCTTTAAAATATTACTTTTATCAGAAAGCAGAATGGCTGAACTGCTGATCAAAGTATTTATTTGGGAGCTGTTATTATGGCTTTAACTGAATATATCTTACAGCAGTTCTTTGCTAAGCATATTTTTAGGTTCGTTCTTATGATGCTGGAGTGGATTAATGCCCTTATCAACTTATGTTTAAGAGCTAAATTCAGTAGGAGAGTTTTAGCAGTGATTAGCCTTGACTGTAAATCAGGGCAGTCCACTTATAATTCCTGGATTATAATTTGGAAGATAATCACAACACTTGTACTTCATAGTATTTATAATGCACTGAAATCCTTTGTTTATTAATCTCTACAAAGAGACACAGATTTTGAGAGAAAACAAGCCACCTTAGAATGACTTGGCAAAGTTCAGTTATGAACAAGCAAGTCATGGTGTCTTTTAGATCTATCAGGGTTGGCTCTACTATGATGCCTTGCTGAAAAATTTATTTTAAAATATAGATATCTCAATGTACGATATTGCCTTCTTTGGCTTCTAGAGAGGCAAAACCAGTGAGATGTGTCTCTGTGTTTCTCAAAGCTCATGGAAAATGGAATTAAATGATCCCCCCAAAGTTTTTGAGGTCCCCTTATATAACTATGTGTATATTTATATATGCGTGTGTGTGTGTGTGTGTGTGTGTGTGTAAAATTACTTCTAGGGAATGGTACATACAATTGTGGGTGTTGGTAAGTGCCAAATCTCTAGGTCAGGTGGCTGACTGAAGCCCTTTCCAGGCACTTAGGATTGTGGGGACTGGAAAAATCCAAAATCTGCACATCAGATAGCCTGTTGGAGACTTTTTATAGACTTATATATCCAAGCTCCAGAGGTCAGGAGGTGAGAAAAGTACGAGGTTGAGGGAGAGAGCTCAATCAAAATACTTATTTACATACTGAAGGCCGACCACATCCCCAAGACCACGCCCTTCTCAACTGATTAGTTGATCACATCTGATCCTATTATGGGCAGGGACTCCATTCCATTCCTTTCCACTCCAAGCAGCACCTCCTCCAACATCTGACCAAGTTACTAGCTAAGTTAATACATGTAATTAACCATCACAGGTATATTTATTGTGTGCATGAAGGTGGATGTGAGCATAACAAATTAGGAAACTCTCTTAGAGTACTCAGTTGAGAAGGGCTCAGTAAGATGAGTGGCAATACGCACCAGTTCACAGGTTCGAAAATCTTCTCTTCATCTGCTCGGGTTCTAGTCAACTCCATGTGTGACATCTCACCTAACCTCACCAGGCTGTCCGCTGGTCACCTTGCCTTAGGCCATGGCCCGATCACAAATTCTCCACAAGTCTAGCCCTCTTGTGCTAGGTCAAGAACTTCAGGCCAGTCAACCCGCTCTCACTTTTTCCTTTAGTTCCTTGTAACCCAGGTCCGCGGGTGTCAGTGGTCAGACTTAATCTGTCTCTTTATTGCTGCATTTTCCCCACTTCCACACAACAAGTAGGCCCACGAGGTCACCTATCAAGTATTTCAGACTGCCACAGGCTTCCTTTACCATTCAGTCCTAGAGAGGAGTTTTCTTTATGGCTCTAGATTCTTTACAGCTTTTTAAAAAAATAACTTTTGGACTGAGCCCCGGTGGCCTAAGTGGTTGAGTGCGGGACTGTGGCCAGTGGGCTTGGTGGTTCAAATTCAGCAGCTGCTCTCAAGAGAAAGGTTGGGTAGCTCCCACGACCACGAGAGGGCAGTGATGTCCCCAAAAAGCAAAAACAAAAAACAAACAAAAAAATAACCTTCCTAATGACTTTGCAGAGTTCATCAAATGACAATTTTTGTGATTTTGGTGGTTGGCCAGTAATCCCTCTTCACTGGAGAATTATTTCATTTTGATTCTCTAACTCAATAAAACAAAAAGTGTGATAAATAATACTGAGAGTACAGCAAGCAGTGGTCTCTCGTATTCTTCCTTGTTTCTGTTCAAACTCTTCATTTTGTTCCATATTAAGTGCCCAGAGGTTGCTTGTTTCAACCAGTACTAATTGCTCCATGTTCGTTCCCGTGACTGGCATAGAGGTGGATCTACTACCCAGTGTGGCCAATCAACAGAAATCTGAGAAACTTTCCCTTGCAATTCAAATGAATCATGCAGAAAGTAATGATTCTCCACTTTCCTGTTTGTTGTTATTGTTGTGGGTGTGTTATGTTTGTCTTCATGCCATGACTGGAATTAGGGTCCATGTCTTGGGGATCATGAAGAAAACTGACCCAGGAACATTTCATAAGATGAGAGGAAGGGAGTGAAGAATCTAGTCCCCTGATGACTTTGTGACATTTATGAAATAACCGTCTTTGGAATGCAGCTTTGAAATGCCTTCAGATGTAACATGATTATTTTTCCGTAAAAGTTGGAGCAGCCATGGGTTCCTAAGTGACAAGAAAACCTCCCATCTTTGCTAGCTTAGGATTTGTCTAGAATGGGCCTGAGCAGAATTTATACAACTAAGTCTGAGTCTTTACATGTAGAAGAAGAAGAAGCTCTTTTGGTATGCATATCTGAATCTTCTTCTTTATGGATTTTCTGTTCAGCTATGCTCTATTTTCACATGCTTTAATATAGTAAAATTGTGATTATTTTTACTGACCAGTTTATTTGGATTGACTTCAGTTTGCTATATAAATAATCCCTCAATTTTGCGATCCAGGAGGAATAGGAATGGGCTGTGCTGAGTTTCTCTCAGTAATTATTTGAGAAAAGCAGATGCTGCTCTCCCTTTACAGTTGCTGAGGAACTGTGGTGTTGGCTTTGATGGGATTTGGGGTCAGGAGAAAGCACTACCAACCTCACATTGTCTCAGTGCTCAACAGAGTCCTGTGATTATGTCAGTTTCCCAGTCCTGTCCCAACTGTCCCAGTCCCTTTAACCACCTACTGCTGTGACTGACTTCCTCCTGTGATGTTGCACTGAAGATCCACAGCATACCAGTCATTTCACCTGTGAAGATGTTCTTTCTCCTCAGGGGATGTTTTTATTTCTCTCTTATTCTTGGACCACATGCCCCTCCCCCAACCTTCCCTCAGCCCCCCACTGCCTCTGCCAAAGCTGATCACTGTACCTCCTCAATGTAGCATTCCAAAGTCCTTCTTTCCTTTGCCACCTTCCTCAATTTTGCAAACTAGGAATTTCTCCCTGCTACAATTTTGGAACCATGGGCAGATGTTTCAAATGGAAAGATCATGGCTTTGGTTTCATGTTGCCCGTGAACGCGCAATCATAAATACTATGCATTCTGTTCCCTGTGCACCACAACGTACCATAAGAGAAGTAGCAAAGGCAGCTGGGACTTTCCATGTTGCAAATATGTGACGTGTACTCAGTTCTGCTTTCTCTTCACCTCCTTGAAGCATGTAAAGTGTCTTTTTCTCCTCTAAACTTTGCTTTCCCCAAAGGCTGATCTCTGACTTTTCAGTCCTCTGACTTCTTCCATGAACTTCCACCCCAAGGAAGCCTCTTCGATACTAAAAGCCAACTAAAAGTTGAATTCAGATGAGTTTTTATTTAGGAACAATCTTGCCAACCTTGTATTCAGGACAATTCATGGTCTTATATATAATAATTAAGCAGATTTTTGTGGGAAAAATTCACACCTGTGTTCTGCTCTGACCTCACTTCATTTTATTTGCACTACCTTATTCCATGCTTTGTGGGCATATCCCTATGGGTCTATAGACAGTGCTCCTCATTCCTTCTGGCCACGCTGACTCCCTGTTCTTTCCCCTTTTTATTTTAGAAACATCACTCATCTGGGCTGGGAATATTAGGATTCACAAGGACTACTCTTTTTCTCTTCTCTCACATGCAAACCCTGTCTAGGCTTTCTTCCTGTTGCTTTCCTATTCATTCTTCATATTCTCCCTTTTCTTTAGTCTTTGTCATGTCATACTTGAACTACAGGCATTAGCCTCCCATTAGCTTCTGGTGAATGCTCCTTCACAGTTACCGTATTTTAATGTTAAAATCAAGTATAACACCCCATATGCTAAGATACCTTTATAACATGGGTGAAATGTTCTCTGTCATAGATTCATCCAACTGGTTCATCCCAGTCCCCTTCTGGTTAGGGGAAGCCTTTCCTCTTTGACTGTCTATATCCCTAGGACAGTTAGGGTATTAGATGATAGATTTTATGCAGATAATTGAATCTCCTTTTCTTTCTCATGTGGCTCAGTTGACTGACTCTTCCTTTTCTTCCTTTTTCTCCCACTCAATCTTACCTTTTAGCAGTAGGAAAATATTTCAGAAGCAAGTGTCCCGTTTTTCTGTACTTTCCTTTGAGTTTTATAGCCTTCATAGTTGTTCTCCTTGTGAGGGACTCTCAAAACTTCGGTAGTGACTGGGGATTGCAAAGATTCTCAGGGCACACTAAGAGAAGGGAGGTGAGGAGAGGAGAGGGAAATATGCTGCAAGCATAGGGATAGTTACTAAGAAAATCTTGCTACTCATATATAACTCCCTCGTTCTTTAAAATGAATTTCAGATGTCGACCTCAGCTATACAGTGAAGATATATGTTGACGTGAGGATCACAAGTGAAATACTACATAGACCGTAGAACGGGCTTAGAACGAATTAACAGAATTAGAAATCCTACAGGTTATTATAGTAATAACAAGTTATAAGAACAATACATAATTTATTATTTCTTATTCTGCTTTTATTAGGTGCCCTTGGGTTAGTTCTGACTCATAATAAGCTTATGTGCTATAGATTAAAATCCTGCCCACTCCTGTGCCACCCTCAAAACTTCACCTGCTATGCCTGAACCCATTGCTGCTATCACTCCATCTTATCAAGGGGCTCCCTCTTTTTTGCTGGGCCTCTACATGACCAAGCACGATATCCTGCTCCAGGTACGGATCCATAGTACGTTAGACAATGTCTTGCTATTCTTGCTTGTAGGGGTCATTTTGATTGCATTCTGAATTCAAAAGGACCAATATCAATCCAGTTTAGCTCATTAATGCCTGGGGTATGGATCTTTTTAAAAATTCATTTTATTTTATTTTAATCATTTTATTGAGGGTTCATACATTGCTTTTCACAATACATAAATACATATATTGTGCCAAGCACCTTCGCATGCCCGCGGTATTGATCTTTATGTGGTCCAATTCAGTTTTGATGACTTCCAATTTCCTAGATTCATAGTTTGTATGGATTCATTATTCTATAAGTTATGATAATAATAGCTATAGGTCATTGTTTCTCTTTTTTCAGTATGGTTCCTCATGGTATTTGAGGAATTTCATTGTCTAGACCCCACTCAGCTGCAATCTCATTGTAACTTTACTCATATCTTCCTGAATGCAAGGAGATTGAGAAGACTGGGAACTGTAGTCTCTGTTATAGACAGATACATACTGTCCTAACCTGCTCTTACCTTGCAAGGCAAGAGAAGATGCTAGAGGACAACTACTGGTCTCCACTTCAATATATTTGTACATTTCTCTCCTTTTTATTACTTTCCTCTCTTTTCCTTGGGCACCAATTATTACCATGACATTAGAAATAAAATGTTATACTGCTTAAAAAAGAAATAACATATTCTACTATGGATGAACTTACCGATATTTGAGAAACTTGTGGAATTGTTTTAAGCATACAGCAACACACAAGCCACCACAGTACAACAAACTGACAGATGCGTGATAAGCAAAAGGACGTGGAGTTGTTGAATTCTAAACAGATTGAAAAAAATATGCAGTCCCTATTAACCAACATAACTGGTTTTATCATAATAATGAGTTGGGCAAGCACTTCATTGTCTGGGGAGCTAAGTAAAGCTGCCCTGTAGTCAGTCCTTCAGTGTAGGTATCTCCAGCAGACTGACACACCAGCAAGGTAGACTATGAAGAGGAAAATCAACAATGATATGCCAGTTAGTGGATGACATTACACTATAAATAAGAGAAGATGAGGAGAAACTAGAATTAATGCTACTTAGAGTAATAATTCCAAAAGTTTGCTGTATGATATTAGCTTGTGTGTTGTTGTAATGTGAGAAACTTTGCTACTGATATTTTAAACACCAACAGGGTCATGCATGATGGACAAATTCTAATGCTATATTTTTCTGGGTACAGTCCAGCTTCTCTGATGATTTGCTGAGAATTCAACTTGATTTAATATGGTGAAAGTATATAGCTCTGAATAACCCAGAAAAACACTTTTCTTGTTTTTAAATCATGCTGTATTCCTTTGTTCTGTATGAACACTTACCTCTTGGTCCATGTACAGGTCCCATATGAGTACAATGAAATGTCTGCAGTTTCTATTCTTCTCAATGTTATTCATAATTTTTAATAATCTACACTCTCAATATCTTGCCATAGTCAATAAGATACATGTAGCTATCTTTCTGGTATTCTCTGCCAAGATCCATTTGGGATCTTAAGGCATCTTATCCATTTGGCAATGATAACACACATTTTTATATTCTCTTTTGAATCCATCTAGAATTTCTGTACTGTAGATAATAAGTGTTCTTGTTTTTATTTTGAATTTCAATATACTTGACAAAATAAACCATTGTGATTCCAGTGTTAGTCCATCATTAAAAATTTTTAATGTATATTCTTGGACTACTTTGTTTGCAATTATGCTTCAGAGGAAACACTGCTCTGAGTAATGTGAATTTAAGCAATGGTCACAAGTTTGGTTGTAAGTCATTGAGAAGAGGAGGGAAAGAATGCTTATGGCAAGGAGATGTGGAACTGAAGATATTTCAGTGAACACTCAAAGTATGATGTTTATTAAAGCAGCATGTTCTGTGCAAGTTAGCAACTAGAATAAAATATTATACTGTCTGCTTCAGGAGAGCCACAGTAGTGCAGTTGCATGGGACTGATTTTGGTCTACTCTTCTGAGGAGACTGATACTGACTTAAGGGAAAGAAGTCAGCTACCTACCACGAGTGACTAGAGATTCAGGGGAAAAATTCAGAAACCCTATTATGAGAAAGGATTAGTACGTTAATTGCTCCTGCTTATTCACAGCTTTGTCATAAAATATTATTTTGAAAGTTATTTGTGATTCTGGTGCCTAATAAATACCAGTTACGAGCTACAAAATCATACCTTTTTCCTTGTAAAAATGTTACAAAAATGACATATATCTTTTAAAATCATAGGATGAAAAGCTGTGGGGATGAAGTTATCACGGTTTCATAAGCCATATCTATGGATGATGCTAACATACTTCATATGGAAGGTTTGGTCACAAGGGAATGCATTTGATTTATATGTAGGGTGTATGAGACCTGTTCCGTTTATCTGTAGTTATATCTTGGTCATGAACAAGGACTTTTAAGAGAAAGGGACTATAGCGCAGTAATTTTGAAATTACACTGGTTTCCATTTCTCAACCTTGAATTCTCTCACAGTAAAATGTGGACAATAAAATGTGGACAAAATGAGAGGATTGTATTTAAAAACTTACACCCACATATCTAATCACCAAAATGATAATAAACAGAATCACACATGCAACTTGAAAACAGGAGGGGGTATCAGTTACTAGAACTGGGAAATGGTGCATCCTTTTTAATGCAAAGTGGTAGAACAAATCAAATCGAAAAGCACCAGCTACTATTATTTTAAAAGAAATGAAAACAAAAACAAAACACCTTTCCCTCTAAAAGCTTCTTACAAGAATCAAACCCACTGCCCTCAAGTCTGTTCTGACTCATGACCTCACATGTTTCACAACATTTTCTTGGCTGAAAGGTTTAGGGGAGGAGATTACCAGGCTTTTCCTCTGTAGCACTACTAGTTGTATTCTACCCACCAAGCTTTAGGTTAGTCGTCAAAAACAGATGATGGCACATCTCATTAAACTGTCTGTCAAAAGCCTTCACAACCTCTGAGCACCCCAACCTCCCCCCACCCCTGCCAAATAATTTTATTAGGAGCTACCCAGACAGTATCCCATCCCCTAGCTCAATCACAGAAAGGAGTACTGTACAATAGCTACCAAAGTCCGTTTCAAAAGATTTTCTTCTTTATTGAGCTCCTTGATACGAATCAGCTCTCCTTACTCACCTACATGCCCCGCCATGTCTCCACCCCACCCCCAGGCACCCTTATTCTATAGTTCATCTCTCCTAAGTTTCATATACTGAAAAGCATAGAAAACCACCCAGCAATGATTCAAGAAGGGGACCCACAATGTTGAGAGACAGCAGAGAAGTGTATGCGAAGAGAGATCAAGTGACAAGGTTTTAACCATTCAAGTCACAAGTATCATTTAAATCAAGGGGAGGCATCTCTCCAATAGGTCCTGTATGATAACCAGGTTGTTCCCATCCCTCAGTTATGGTTAGAGGGAAATCAGCAGAGGATTTATTCTTGAGTAGATCATGCAAGTGTACTTTAGGCCTCCACTATCATCCACAGCCTTCTGCACACCAGAATTGTGCTCTGATATGATTCCCTCCTTTGGAGTTGGATTATATGATTTATAATCCTTGGATCACAGATGTCGGTGAGCTTTTTCCATGTGAATTTGGCTAATGTCTCACTTAAATGGCTGCTTGATTGGAAATAAGCCTTTGAGACCCCAGATGCTGTTCTATCTGCTAGCCAGACATTATCTAGTTATTTCTTTACTTTGCTACAGCACCCATATCTTCTGTGCTTTCTTCTTGAGGGTAAATATAGAGCAGGGCAATAATGTGAGAACAGGGCAATGACGTAATTGTTTTTATATTGAAGCCCCAAACCCTTTCCTGAATCTAAGTTTTTTTTTTATCTGCCTCTGACTCACCTTTAACCTCTGAGCTTTTGTAACATCTTTTCTGTGAGTCTGAAGTTGCTGCTGTTATAAATCGGCCCCACCATGAGGTCATTACTACCCAATATGATGATATGACCCACGGCAACAATTATCAGATCTCTCAGGAAGGCCACCATTGAAGAAAGAAAAATTGTATTTTCTTAAATGATTGTGACAATATCTCCCATTTCACATACTTAAAATATGATGTTGCTACCCCTATAAGAGTTAGGGTCCGTATTTCCATCTCTTACGTCTGAATAAATTGTCATTTGCAGAAGGAAGCAATTTGGGACTCCAAGGCTATGTCATGAAAGGCAATGGAGCCAGCTTTCATGTAAGTCTCTTGGAATGCTTGCTCTTGCAATCAAGCCATCCCTTGAGGAAGTCTTGTTCCCCATCAAACGGGTCCACTCAGAGAAAAACAAATGTCCATGAGTTTGAGTCCAGGTTGAGCTCTGTATATAGCAACCCCAGCGTGCCATCCATATGACTAAGTCATTTTGGAAATTTATCTTCCAGTTCCAAGTGGAGCTACCTCAGTAGATGGTGTGGAAAGCAGAGATAAATCTCCTCCAGTGAATCTGTGCAACTATGCAGCAACCCTTGGACAACTGGAACACATAATCTGCAAAGTCTTATTATTTGGTATGAAAACATTTTTCTTTCTTCCCTTATAATACTGTCATTAAATATTTTTCTATGTAAGATTGAATAACTTTGCTAAGTGCAATATTGTATAGTTCTGTCCATGTATTGTGGTGTTTGACAAGACTTATCATTGTTTTTAATGCATAATATTCCATTGTATAAACATACTAGAATTTATTCCTCAATAATTGGAATTTTGGCTTGTTTCCATCTTGTTGTTATTATGGAAATTTCTGCAATCAGAAGAGGTATATACATGCCTGTTTTTACTATGTCCTTTTTTTCTTTAGGATATATGCTCACTGGAGGAATTACAGGATCATAAAGTAATTGTTAAGAAAGTTCCATACCAAGTTCCATAATGCTTGAACAATCCCATCAGCAATGTATGGACATTCCAACCTCTCTACATCTGCTCCAGCATTTACTATATTCTGTTTTGTTTGCTTTTTAATTTTGCCAAGATTGTTGGTCTGAAAAGATATCTCGCTTTAATTTTTATTTTTCTTATTACTAACAAATAGGAACATTTCTTCATATGGTTGCTGGCTTCCTGGATGTCATCTTTGGTATATTGTCTATTCATGTCTTGTGCCCAATTTTTGATTGGACTATTTGTATTTTTCTATTTTGTATTGTATTTGTGTTGTAATTTTCTATAGATTTTTG
>PVJH01020207.1:0-41105 GCA_004026705.1 Nesogale talazaci | reverse complement strand
CCTATGAAACGGCCCAGGTCATCAAAAGCATGCATATCCGGAAAGCCACCAGACACTTGAAGGACATCAATTTGGGCTCAAAGCAGCTCAGCAAATAGGAAGTGCCACTTTCTCTAAATGCCATCTACTGGAAGTTTGTCCTGATGCCTCTGTCCCCGGTCATGAGTTAAGGTGAATACCATCCATATGCAAGGGTGGTGTGTGCCTCTCCGACATTACCGTGGGGGCGTTGGTAGGTGTGCCTAGGTCAAACAGTGGGGTTGGACCGAGGGTCGATAGCCTCAAAAAGTGTAGACTTTTTGCTTCCCATGCTTTAAAACGCAGTCGTGCTGAACTGAGGGGTTTAGATGTGGATTTTCTGGTCACTGAGCACATTCAGGTGAACAAAGCCCCCAGGATACGTCACCTCCAGGCTTACAGAGCTCGTGGTTGGATCAAGCCATCCCTGAACTCCCCCTGCCACATTCAAATGACAATTATTGAAGAGAAACACATTGTATCTAAATCAGAAGAGGAGGTTGCACAGAAGAAAAAGATCTCCCAGAAGAAACTGAAGAAGCAAAAAATCATGGCTCAAGAATCAATTAAGCAAATACAAAAACAAAAAGAATAAATTAAGCTTAAAATAATAAAAGTTAAGGCGGGGGGTGGGGGGAGAAAGACAAAGGAGAAGGGGCTCGACTCCCTTCCCACCTTGACTGAGGAGAAGCGACCTTTCTCAATCCTTTCTTTTGCTTCTCACCCAAGCAGACCCAGCACGGCTCCATTCAGATGTGCCAGGCTCCATCCCTGCCACCCCCACGTCAAGCCCTGGTCTTTACCCCTAGGACTATGCTCCAGCCTTCAGGCTGGTGTCCTGGCCTCCAGCAGCCCACTGATTCCCTTAGACATCAGATCCTTCCTTGCTCTGCTGGAGAACCTTCAATGGCTCCCTATTCCTCTAGAATACTCTGGTTCCTTAGACAGCCCTTTCAGGCCCTGTACAAGTTAGTCCCCACATTCCATCCAGACTAGGCTTTCACTGCTTCCCAATATACGCTCAGTAGCGACGTCAGAACGTCCAGTTCAGGGAGGATTGGGGTGGAGGTGGGGGGCAATCTGGGTGGCAGGTAACAGAAGAGCGGAGGCTGGTCTGGATATCACCTTCAGGAGAAGAAACTCCGTCTGAGCATGCCAGGGTTTCCCTGCTTTTCTGCACGTGCCGCTTCATTTATGCCCTTCCCTCCTGAGACTGCACTGGCCCAGCCCCATTCTTCATCGGACTCAAAGGACACCTTCACCCCGTTCAGGTAACTCGCCAGCCTTGCACTCCAGAGCCTTCGTTCGGACTTGGGCTCCGGACTCAGGCCTGGTGAGGAGTGACAGAGTGGGCGCTGGCGGCTCCTGGCACTCCATCAGCGGTTCTCTCAAGCTGGGGGGTCTCCAGTTTCATCACAGGAGCAAAATGACAGCGATGACGTAGCAACAGAAATCATTTTCTGGTTGGGGATCACCACCACCTGAGGAACTGAATTCAAGGGTCGTGGCTGGAGCAAGGTTGAGAACCACTGCCCTACATGACCTTGAGGGAGCCACTCTCCCTCTGTGCGCCTCAGTTTCCTCTCTGTAGAGCAGGAGGTGGGGACAGACATCTAAGCAGAGGTGGGCGTGTGAGCGACGGGCCTCTCCACTGCCCTAGGTCAGGATGGACTTTGTGAAGGAGAGCTTCTGGGCGCCTTTACTTGGCGCTGATTTACATATATTTGCATATACACTCTGAGAGGTACCCACCATGCTTCATTCATGAAAGGGCTGAGACTGCCTTCTCACTGATAACCGAGGGTTGGAAAAGACCCTTGACTCAGCCTTCCACCTCAATCTCCGTCTGTCTGTCAGAGAGCTCGGTGGCTTTGTTTTTACATGGAGCAGCTGAGACTCAGAGGAGGGGGAAGGATGAGCCCAGGCCACACAGCAACTGGGGAGCCTTCTCCCCACCCCCACTCCCCCACCCCCGTGTCCCCCCCCCCAGGAGCTGGCACTGGGAACCCGCATGTCTCCATCCCTGCAGGGGGGAGGAAGGTGTGGGGGCTTCGCTGCAGAGGAACAGAGCCAGCTGGCTGGGCTGCCCCTGTAACCGCATGGCAGGAAACCCACCAGTAGGAGAAAGGCAGATGGGAGTGGAAAATGCTCTTAGAGATCTTAGAACGTTGCTTTCCCTGTTCTAAAAATAACCTGGTTTATTAGAGACTGATAGATGACAAGATAACCCACAGGTTATTCCACTGTGGCTTGACCTGGAGGCAGCTTGGGAGACTGGGGCTGCAGATGGGCAGAGTTGGCAGTTCGTATGTCACCTGTATAGATAGAGGACGGTGGTGGGGCAGGTAAGAGTCTTAGGGCCCCTCCAGCTGAGGCTTGGAGAGTGAGAAGGGGCTAGCCTCACCAAGAAAGGAGAGGAAAATCCCTCAGGTGTTTCTACAACTCCCCTGAGGTGGGGTGGTTCTTGGGCAGCTCAAACAAGAGGGGATGGTGGAGATGCAGGAGAAGACCGGAGGGGGGCAGGGCCAGAGTGACCAGGCTTTGAGAAACTGCTCCTGGGTTTGATCCCAGGTCCATGAGAAGTCACCAAAGCTAGGGGCCCAGCAATGAACTCGTGGGGTGTGGTCGCCCCCTTAAGAAACTCTATATTGGGGCTGAGCCCCGGTGGCGTAGTGGTTGTGCGTGGGACTGCGGCCCACTGGGACAGAGATTCAATTCCACCAGAGAGCAGTGATGCCCCCCCCCAAAAAAAAAAAAAGAAAGAAACTCTATATTACAGGGTGCATGGAATGAGGGCTGAGGGAGGCACGCAGCAAGGCGGCCTGTTAGGTGGCAGATGTGGTGTTCAGGCGGGAATGACAGTTGGGCCTGGCCCAACATGGGATGGGAAAATGACAAGAGCTTGATGAATTCAAACTGTGTCTTGGAGATCAACTTCAGAAGGAGCTGTGGCGGGACTGGAGGGAGAGAGGTGTGGGCAGAACCAGGAGGAAGAGAGCCCTGCAGGGGACTCCCAGGTTTCTGGCCTGAGCATCTGGGTGGGGGTGCTAGCACTTCCTCAAGTGAGCAAGCCTTCCCTCAGGAGGGCCAGGTGTGGGAAACAGTTTGGGGCACGTGACTTTGAGAAACCTGGGGACCAAGCAGAAGATGTGCCTCGGAGGCAGCTGCCGAGTCACCAGAGGAAAGCAGCCAGTTGGTCCTCCCTCAAGAACCCAGTTTGACCCATGAGCTCCAGAGATCGGGGACAGTTGGCTTTGCTCTGTAACCCAACCACCGAAGATACGGTCACCAGATGTCCCGCTTTTTAACAATTTGTCCTGCATCCCGCAGCCTTTTAAAATGAAATAAATATGTTACAATACTATTTTTGCGTTCTATGAACATTTTTGTTGCTCCATAGAGACCAAATTTTTCGTCAAGAACCCCACCCCGTCAATGGTGCCCCGCTTAAAATCTGATCACTTTGAGAAGCTTAGGAGGTGCCTAACAAAAATTAACTGTATCAAATGAATGAGGTTGGACCACAACTGAATGGCTTAACTCACAGAGAGGACAATTAAAAAAAAAAAAATCACACCGCCCTGTTTGTTATTTTGTTGTTAGTTGGTGCTGGTCAGCTCCTGTGTCCAGCTCATGAGTCCCCTCTGCAGGGGCGTGGACGGACGGCGTTGCCTGGTGCCAGGCCATCCTAAGTAGCCAGGCCTTCCTGGACTCCTGGTCTCTCATCTCCACTACCAATCACTCCATGCCCTGTCGATCTGACCTTCCCCATGTTTCTTGTTGTTGTTGTTGTTTGTTTTTGTTTTCCCGTAGGCTCCTACACCATCTCTATTTTGTTACGGGTTGTTCTTGAGTCACCCCAGACAAATAGTGACACGGGGGATAACTGAACCAAACTTAGTCTGACACCATCTTCACGATCGTTGTTATATTTAAGCCCACTGTTGTGGTCTTTGGGTCAATCCTTCCCACCAAAGGCCACCCTCACCTTCACCAACCCTATGACGTGGTCTGTCCTGGTCTGACGTGAGCAAGAGGCAGTCTTGGCATCATTGTCACTTCCCAGCAGTATTCCAGTTGTATTTCTTCTTCTTTTTTTTTTGGGGGGGGGGGATCGCTGCTCTCCGGTGGTGGGAGTAGGAGACCCAGCCCCACTGCTGGAATTGAACCTCCGTCCCAGTGGCCCACAGTCCCGCGCACAACCACTACTCCACCGGGGCTCAGCCCCGTATTTCTTCTATGATCAGTTTGTTCCTTCTTCGGTCCACGGCTTAAGCCATGTTCCTTGCCACTGCCCCCACACAAATGCCTCAGTTCTTCTGTTTTCCCTTTTCCTTGTCCAGCTTTTGAACACCTAGCAGGTGACAGAAAAGATTATGGCTTATTTGATGAACGCAGTGGAACCGACGCTGGTCCAGTGACTTCTGCAGGCACAACTCTGGGACATGGAGGACATTCTTCAAGCTCTTCTGAGTCGGTCATCCCCCACTCCCGGGAGCTCATCGCCCCTGAGTTTCCTTACCTTGCAAGTCACTGTTGTCAATGTGATCCCCCTGAGATAGGTGGGGTTTGGTTTTTTGTTTTTTAAAGAAAATAATGCTCAAGGCAGACTTTTGAAAAGTGAATTGTTGTTTGGTTTAGAAGAAAACTTTGGGGGATATTTGGGCTTAAGATGAATTCCCAGCAATAGTTTTGGGGATGTAGTTGGTTCTGATGGCTCTAGGAAGGCTGGATTTGATGAGCATTTGAACTTCTCCTCCATAACCTGGCCTCCCCACGGGGGTGGGGGGAGGGGGTGTGTCAGAAATCTCTGGTCAAAATTAATTGTTCAGGAATGGTAGTTGGGCACCATCCATTGTTTTCCTGGTCTCGTGGCAAAGAAAGCAGTTGTTCGTATAGGCACTTGGCCACACATTCCATTTCCCCCGCTTATTCTTGACTCTCTGTCTTCATTTGTTGACATCTTTGCTTTTTAGAGTTTTTAAAAGACTTTTTGGGGCAGAGCCCCAGTGGTGTAGTGGTTGTGCGCGGGACTGCGGCCCACTGGGATGGAGGTTCGATTCCAGCTCCACGGAGCAAAGGCTGGGCCTCCTACTCCCACCACCTGAGGGCAGTGATGCTCAAAAAAAAAAACAAAAACAAAACAACAACAACAAAAAAAGACTTTTTGCCAGCACTTTAAGGAGATTTTGCAACAGACTTGCCCCATACAATACATTGTTTCCTTTCTCAATTGCCACTTCCCTGACCTTGCCTGTTGATCCCATTAGAATGAAATGATACAAAGCCATCATCTCCAGTGATGCCCCCCCAAAACCAAAAAAAAACCATCATTCCAACTATTACCCCTTCACCCACCCACCACCGAATTCAGGCCTTTGGCAAGGAACTGGGTTTACAGTGCAGGGCCACGCGGCATTTTGCTTTGTTGTATGTGTGGTTGCCTTAAATCGGGGGCCAACTCAATGGAAGCTAACAAGTTTTTACCTGAACACCTTCTCCCCGCCCGGCCCTGGTAAGCTAGCTTCAGAAGTCACGTCACCGGAAACCAGCATCAGGACACAGCTGATTCTGACAAATAAAGGGACCAGATTTTAACATTGGTAAAACGGGATGACATTGACCGGGGTGGGGGGCACTGTAGAGGGGGTATATTCCCTTCCCATTCTCCTGCCTTTCCCTAGCTTGTTGTGCATTCTTTCCAAAAATCGGGACCTTTTAAAAATACAGTGGGACGCGGGGAAAATTGTTTGAAATTGCGACTGTCCTGCCAAAAGCAGGAAGTCTGGTCACTTTAGACAAGAGTGACATACCGGCACTCTCCAACGTTGTCAGCCATCCTCCCCATAGAACTCTCTAGTTCCCTGCTGGGCTCAAAAATCCATTGCAGTGGGCCACACAGAATTTAGAGACCCTCCCTCCAGTCACAGGACTTCTTAGGGAAATAATAGGCTACAATTCAAGCGCCCGGAGCATACTCTTTCTCTCTCCATCCATCTCTAAGGCCCAGCAAGCACCACCCCAGCGCCACCAGGGCCCCATGATCCCCACCATCTGTACTGCTGCCAACATCTTGGTGTCGTCTGTAATGTGACAGCTCCTTCAGGAGGGGCCCCTTCCTCGAACACCCCATGCTCCCACGCACAGCTGAGACACAAACCAACAAATCCCCACTAGATCACTTCGGACTGGGTAGACTTATGGTGCATAAAGTAGACCAATGACAGAGCAGGCTGAAGCCCAACCAATGATTCTGGGCAGAATTGTCCATCCATGGCCAGAAAGACCATGTATAGAAGGCCATGATATATAGAGAGAAACCCCTTGCGCTACGCTCCTTTTAGGATATTACTCTTATTTAAGCATGAAAAGGCAAGAAACTTCCCCCCTTTTACTGCTGCAGACGCTATTAAACCGCTCTCTGCATGACTTGTCTCTGGCCACCCAGGCAGTGAGGTGGCTGGGATATGGCCCAAGGCAGACTGGCACTTCTTGGAGGGTAGGCTCCTATCCTTCAAGCAATTGTGCGTTGTGTCTGTGTGACAGCGTCGCTGCAGAACGAGAACTGCCCCTGGTTGCAAAGGGAGGGAATTCTCATTGGTCCGCTTTTTGCAACTGCGATCGTGTTCATTTCCACAACAACCCCCCAGTGGGCAGGGGTTATGAGACCCATGGGTCCAGTGACGAAACTGAGGCCCAGGGAGGCTGAGAAATGGATCAGAAGCTACGCAGTGCATGGCTCATGACCCCAGGCCCCCCACTCCAGGCTTCAAACTTACTCTCTGCATCATAAAAAAGCCAGGAAAGAGGCCAAGTCTACCCCTCCCCCACCACCCAAAGGCTCAGTGACATTGAGGTTTTTAATCAAGCACTCCCTCCCCCATGGGCAGGGCCCAGCTCTGGGGAGCAGAAGCCTGCTTCCCCAGTCCCCCCAGCTCCGTGAGCAGCACCTCTGCAGGGCAGGAAACTCCTTCCTGTAGCAGAGCCCCAGCCCTCCCCTCCCCAGCCCTCTCTTCCCAGCCCCCTCCAGGGTCCTGGTGAAAGCATCCGCTTGTCAGTGTAAATCTGCAGGGTTCAGACCAGCAGCTGGAGATGGATGGGCAGGAAGCAGTGACAATGGATGAAAGACCCTCTATGTCCAGGTGGGTGGGGGAGGGGGAGGCAGGAAACAGAGAAGACGGCCTGCCCATGGGGCTGGGAGCTGCTGGCCAGCAGGGGACCCGGGATCCCAGAACCCAGAGGGGTTTATTTGGATTCTGAATGGATCCAAGCTGGAGAGCAAACATCAGACCAGCTCATCACCACAGGGCACCAGGTCCGGGACGTGTGTGACAAGAATGTCGCTGTCATTCATCACAGTTTGTCTCCAGGGCTAGCCTACACAGCAGGAGCTCATGATAAAGATTTGTTGAATGAAGACATTAACCTGGCACTTCTATTTGCTAATGAATTACGGTTTTCAATAGTTTTGCTTAGAAAGAAGAAAAAATCAAACAAGATTCCAAGTCCTTCCCTCCCCTCCCCACTCCCAGAGCTTTTGCATATGCCGTTCCTTCTGCTTGGCATGCCTTTCCCTCTGCTTTGGCATGTCCAGCTCCTCGCCCCTGGTCACAGCCCACCCCTGGCTCCTCCAAGGGACCTGCTCTGACTGCCCTCTCTAAGGTGTTCCTCATGCCCTTGCCCCCCATTGCTTCTCGTCAAGGCCTCTCTCATCATCAGAGACCCTCTGGATTGCTGTGTGTTGTAAAGTTCTGCCCTGTTAGGGGTTCGTTTTCAAAGAACTGAAGAAATGTGCATGCAAAGCAATCTAGTAGAAACGCATTTCATCTGTCACAAGCCAAGGCACACGGATAAGAATGAGACCCCATTAGATGGTGACCCAAGAAACAGGGTGAACAGTGGCCATAGTGGTCCAGTGGTCGGACTCTAAAATCATTCGCCATAGAAACTTCACCATCAAGATCCCTGATCTAAGTCCCCCGGGGTTAGGGTTTGAGGTCGGTCCACAGCAGCAAGGCAAGCTGTCCCCGGCACAGCCTCCAGCAGCACTGGGTCTCTGGAGAGACTGACCAATATGGAAACGTATGGCTTCTGCCTGGCTCTTTGTGACGGGGCGAAAGCCTGGACTTTCTCTGTGATTTGGTCCCTCCAGTCTTGTTTGATAAGGGTTGGTCGAGATAGCTAACCTTACAGGTCTCTAGTCAGGGAGGCACTGTTGGGGTGTTTTAGCAGATAAACCCAGGGCGGTGTCACTCCTTATCAGAGATGGGCAGCGGTCTCCCACGAAGGGAAGGGGTTGACCCAGGGGCTGCAAGAATGCCCTCAAAGAGAACAATCGGGGGGACGGTCCTGGACCGGGCAATAGCTCCTTCTCTTGTACACAGACCCAACTCAGCAGCATCTGACAAGAACCGTCATCTTCACCAGGACCCTCCTCCCCTGTCAAGGCTAGGTGGGTGGAAACCACCCCCTTTGGGGTTGGCAGCCGAGCGCATCACTGTGACAGTACCAGGGCTGCTTTGTGCCGTGAACTTGTCATTTTCACAACGTCATCTCGCCCTGTAAGCCGCACATTCCACGTTTCACGCACTGATGTGTGAGAACATCACATCGGAAGCACCCAGAAAACTTCCCTTGTCAAGTCTCGTCTCTCCGACCAGAACGGAAGCTTCCAGGGCGGTAGATCGTGTCTTTTCGTGTTTGCTGTCTCCCCAAGGCCAGGTCCTGAGGAGACGCTCCATAAATAGTGGTCAACTGGAAAAAGAGATGAACAAATGACTCTCTTCAATGCTGTTACTCACATCCTGTGCTCCGCAACCTGTTTCCTTGCAGAAAACAAAGGGGAATCTGACTGCTGCCCTGCAGGCTGCAGCCCAACGCGCTCTGCTCGCTCCCCGGTCAAGCATTGTGACCACTGCCTTCCCACCATGCTTGCCTCTCATCAAAATGTGGCATCTCTCAAGCCGGGCTCAGCTCAGGGGCACTGTCCTGTCTGGCTGGCATCTCTAGGTAAACATGGGTGGGCAAAGGTGGTTCTGTCAAACCTATTTTTTTTTGGTTTTTGGGCATCACTGCTCTCTGGTGGTGGGAGTAGGAGGCCCAGCCCCACTGCTGGAATTGAACCTCCGTCCCAGTGGGCCGCAGTCCCGCGCACAACCACTAGGCCACCGGGGCTCAGCCCCGTCAAACCTATTTATTTCAAAGGTGGGAAAACCAATGTCCAGAAACGCTAATCCACATTCCCAGCCAAGAGCTGGGAGAGTCACACATTCATTGAGTTCTGAGATTCAATCATCAATTCCTTCTTTTTTTTTTTTAGGCATTACTGCCCTCAGGTGGTGGGAGTAGGAGGCCCAGCCTTTGCTCCTGGGAGCCGGAATCGAACATCTATCCCAGTGGGCCGCAGTCCCGCGCACAACCACTACACCACTGGGACTCAGCCCTAGTTTTTTATATATATATTTTGGGGGGGCATCACTGCTCTCTGGTGGTGGGAGTAGGAGGCCCAGCCCCCACTGCTGGAATTGAACCTCCGTCCCAATGGGCCGCAGTCCCACGCACAACCACTACGCCACCGGGGCTCAGCCCCATCGATTCCTTCTTACTGAGCATCAAGGGAGCCTCGTTGGTCCAGCTAGAGCATTCGGCTTTGAACCGAAAGGTCAGTGGTTCGAAGCCACCAGGATGAGGTGGATGGCTTCTGTAAAGCTGAAGATTGTGGGAAAGTTCTACTCTGTCTCACAGAACTGGTGTGAGATGGAATGGACTTGACAGCAGTGGGTGTGGTGTGGTTTGGCTAGTGAGAGGATCCACTATGTGAGGGATCGAGCGGTGACCTAAGGCTCCGTGTTAGTCTGGGTTGACCAGAGAGAGACACTCATATATGTGTAAGAGAGAACTTTATATGGAGAAGTAATCATGCACCGATAAAACATCCCAGCCCAGTCCACATCAAGACCCTAAGTTCAATATTAACCCTTAAGGCCAGTATTAGCCCATGAACTCCTCCTCAGACTCAGGCAGCATATGCCATGATGCCAAATACAGGAAGATTACTGGCCGGGGAGTGGAAAGTCCTCTGGGTCCAATGGCGGTGGACACATCTCCAGAGCTCTGGCTGCCAACAACGTGGTTCCATGTGACCTGTGACTTGTCAACAGGAAGGTGAAGCAGAGAAAGAGTGTGGCCTACCTCCCAGGAGAAAGAAAGGAAGTTTCCATAATCCTCATGAGAAGGCAACACCCACAAGAAAGCGTCATCAGGCTGTGACCAAAGGGTCAGGCTGAACTCCACCCCTTCACTCTATTTATCAAGTGGGAATGAGATTATGTAACTACCACAGCTTCAGATATCAAAAGAATTAAGTCAAAGGCCCAGCCCACCTGCGACTGAGCTACTTCAATGACCTTGAAGGCAAGTCCCTGCTTAGCCCCTGGGGTGGGGAGTGAGGTGGAGGGGTGGTGGTGGTGGTGAAAACTGAGAAAGGGGAAGTTTGGGGACTAGACAGAGAGAATCCCAAATAGAGGAAAGTGTTAAATGTAACTAAGACACCAGCTTAATCAAGTATCATGGCCATGTTCTGTGCCTGCTAGCATGGCACAAATTTGGGACCTTCAAGGGCAATACTTTATGTTGTCTCCACAGTGTGGGACCTGGTCCTCAAGAAAGCCACTCATTCATTTAGAAAATGAGGGCTGAGCCCCAGTGGCGTAGTGATTGTGCGCGAGATTGCGGCCCACTGGAACGGAGGTTCAATTCCAGCAGTGGGGCTGGGCCTCCTACTCCCACCACCGGAGAGCAGTGATGCCCTCCCCCCCCAAAAAAAATGAAGATTAGGGCTGAACCCTGGTGGTGTAGTGGTTGTGTACATGACTGGGCCCACAGGGTTGAGAGTTCAAATCCAGCAGCAGCTCTCCAGGAGCAAGGCTGGGCTTCCTACTCCCACCACAGCAGTGATGCCCACCAAAAAAATTAAAATGAAGATTAAACACCCGCTATGTGAAAACATGCTAACTCAAAGGGTGGAGGTTCAAGACCACCCAGAGGTTCCCCGGAAGAAAGACCTGGTGATCTACTTCAGAAAACTCAGACTATGTGGCAAAGCTCTGCTCTGACATACATGCGCAGGCACACGGGCACTGTGAGTCAGCAGTAATTCAATAGTGTCTGGTGAGATAGGAAGCTATTTCTGAAACCCTAGGGTCACTATCATCTCCAGAGTAACCGGTTAGATTTGAGGCAGTCTGCTACCTACCATAAAGATTGACAATCTACGAACCCCTAGTGTCTCTATGTATGAGAATCAATTCAATGATGATGGGTTAGATTTGAGGCAGTCTGCTACCATAAAGATTGACGATCTATGAACCCCTGGAGTCACCATGAATCAGAATCAACTCAATGTCCCTGGTTGGATTTGAAGCCGTCTGCTCTCAGAGACTTACAGCCTCCCCAACCCTATGGAGGATCAGGAAGACTCAGAATCAACTCGGGCAGTGGACTTTGCTGGCTTGGTGCTGAGTCCTGGGGCTACCATGACGGGAGAGACACACACACACCCCAACCCTGGAAGCCCTCAAGTATGCTGGGGACACAGTGACCTGCAGAAAGGCCAGTGTTTCCCTTAACCTGGTCACTACAAGCCAGCAGCTTTAGACCCAGTAGTCCAGACCCCAAGGAAGCCAGCCAGCAGCACCCTCTGCCTCCTGATCCACCAGACACATGAGGGCCCCGAGGACCCTCGAGCAGCCAAGGAGAGCCAGGATTTGAGCCCATCCCACCTCAAGCTCCACAGTGACCTTAGCAAGGGAGGTAACAACTGTGGGCTTCACGGCCCTCATCTGTACAAGGAGGGGAATAACAGTACCTGTTCAAGCCCTGGCGGCAGAATGGCTACTCATCAGGCTGTGATCTGCATGACTGGCAGTTTGAAGGTCTTCTACTCTCATAAACAGCCTCAGAAACCCACGGTCATCTCGGTGAATGGCATCCACTTGATGGCACTGAGCTTGGTTTTGTTTGTTTGGGTTTGGGACCGGTAGTGTAGTGATTTTGCATTGGGCTGCTAACCACAAGGTCATCAGTTCAAGACCACAGCCACGCTGAGGGAGAAAGATGGGCCTTTTTCCTCCCATAAAGAGTTTTCGTCTAGGAAACGGACAGGGGCATTTCCACCCTGTCCTATAGGGCCGCTTGAGGCAGCATCGACTCGGTGGCAGTGAGTGTGGTTTGGTTTCAGAGTTCATGACATGCGATGAAAATACGATGAAAGAAGCCCCAAAGCTCTTGGCATACAGCAGGTGTGGTGCTTAAGAAATGGTGGACCCTGACTCAACTCTGGTGGTTTAGTGGTTGTGTGTGGGAGTGCAGCTCACAAGGTTGATGGTTCAAATCCAGCAGCAGCTCTCCAGGAGCAAGGCTGGGCTTCCTACTCCTACCAGGGCAGGGATGCCACAAAAAACAAACAAACAAAAGAAATGGTGCACCCAACGCTGGCTTTCCTACAGAGCAGGAGCCCCTCCATGGCTCAGTCACATCACGCAGCTTCCTGCGAGCTGTGCAGTCCTCAGTCGGATTTCCCAAGTCCACTCTGATGAGCTCCCCTCCCCTCTGCTCACCTGGACCCAGCATAGTTTCCTCTGTTTGGAATCTGCAAGCACACTACTGCCGCTTAACCTGCAGAGTCCAATTCTAGTTATTCAGAGCCCAAGATGCTAGCATGGAACTTTCTCGGCTAACACACACACACACGACAGCCCAAGCTAGACTCCACTCTGGGCTTCCCCAGACTGGCCTTCCTGTAACTGTTGCTACAGTGAGGGATCCATACGAAAACACTTCTAATGAGGTCACTCTTCTGCTCAGCAACCCTCGCAGTCTCTCTGCCACCCTTTTGATCAAGTCCACACTTCTGCCCTCCACCTCAGGCCCTGGACATTACAGCCCCAGTACACTTCCCTGCCCTGGTATGGGCTGCTCCCCCATATCGGGACCAGGCACACTCACAGCTGTGCCCTCTCAATGGCTCTCTCAATAACTCCCTGACTGCCCCTAGGAAGAGACAGCGGCAGGCCTGTTCTTCAAGGGTTCTCTGTATTGAGCACCCCATTCTGGGGCAGCACCCAGCCCATTGCACTGGAATATCAGCTAGCATCCAATCAGCCGTCCCCTTATCCTGTTGTAGCTTTCTTTCGAGCAAGTTCAACTACCTGCCCCTCAATTCATTTCCTTCTTTATCCTAGTCGTTGATCATGGCCTGCCCCCCGTCCATCCCCGGACATTGGCATGTGACCCACAGAAAGCAGGAATTTTGTTTGGTTCATCTTCTTGTCAGTCTGCCTGGGTGTCTTCCAGCAGAACCTGGTACCGTAGGGTCTGCTCTAGAAAGGGTTGGTGAGTGAGCGAGTGAAAGAACGCCATTAGGTGGGAATGAGGCAGTCAGAGAATTAGTTAGAATCTGCATACACAAGGCCTTCTTGGAGGGCGTCTTGGAGATAGGGTGGAAATGTGACATCCAGGTGAGAAGGTTCTTTTGTGAGAGTTCTCAGGTGTAGTGGAAAAAGCCTGGGGCCAGGAGAACCAAAGTCAAGTTTGGGCTGGATTTCACAGCTGAGCGTACTAGACAAATGCCTTCACTGCTCTGGGCCTGTTTCTACCTTATTAAGATGTGGAGTATATAAATGACGCTTACGTCACAGAGCACCCCGAGGACAGACAGGATGGCAGATGTATTGGGGCTGTGTTTTCTGAGGTGGTCTATTTATACCTTGCAGGAGTTCCTGATAGGGAGCATATTATTAGCCCCATTTCACCGATGAGCAGACTGAGGCCTTAAAGAGAAGCAAATTCACTTGCTCCAAAGTCAACATACGCCCTGCTGACTCCCTGGGGAAGGAGCAGGGAAGCAGCTGCCAACCTTGGGAGTCAGTCAGATGTGGGCTCAGCTGCTAGCTGTGAGTCCTGGACACACCCTTTGTGCCCACAGAGGCCCCAGGCTCAGCCCTCGGGCTCACAGGGCCAGGGTCATCGCACGCACCAGTGGCCACCCAGAGTGACTCAGGCCCACCTGGAGGGCCCGGGGCGCTTGTGAGTTCGATTTCTCAGAAGGAACCAGCCCACAGCCTGGCCAAGGCCGCCTGCTTGGGGGTTAGAGAGAGTGAGCTGGAAAGAACCTGAGGCCATTGGTTGGAGGCCTTGTCTGAAGTCACTCAGCCAGTTCAGTGGGCTCAGTCAGCTGCAGAGCCAGCCTCCCCACCCCCCACCCCTCACTCCCAACTGGGACTCTCCACTGCAGCTTGTCCGGGGCGTCAGCTGCCCTCCGCCTTGCCGGCCCAGCGGTTCATCACTGCGCCCTCCGCCATCAGCACCTCTGTTTACCCATGAAGAAGCCGAGGCTCAGAGCAGGCCAATGAGGCACAGCAGAAAAGGAGCCCTGGTGGTGCAGTGGTTGAGCGCTGAGCTGCTAACCGAAAGGTCCGTGGTTCAAACCCCTGGCCCAGCTCTGCAGGGGAGAAGAGCCCACCCTGTCCCTCACGGCAGTTTAAAAAGTCTTCGAGAGCCAGACACATATTTTGACCAACAAAGGAAATCACCATTATCTGAAGAATATCCTTTACTCTCTTTCAACGTTACTTCGCAGCCAGCCATATGTTGCGAAAGAGCGGTCCCGGCCCAGGGGACCCCCCCCCCCGGGGCAGCTCCGCTCTGACCCTGTGAGTCTAGACTGACCCCTTGGCACACAAAGAGCAACAATAACACAGCCCAGTCCAGGCAGGGACCAGAATTCGGGGTCCTGTCTTCCGGTCTTTGCGGCCATCTTCACTGTTCATAGAGCCAAGGCCAGGTGTGAGTGAGGACCAGCCCTCCCCTCCCCGTCGCCCCCAAAGGAGGATGTGGCACCAATACTTGTCCTACCTGAGAGTGTGCGAGAAAGACTGCTTCCTGAGGGCGTCTGTTTAGCTCTCACAGTGGTTCCCAGCAAGGACCATATTACCAGCCTCCTTTCACTGAAGAGCAAATTAAGGCGAAGAGAAGTCAAATTCACCTGCCCAATGTTAACATACATCCTAGATGCTGCCCTGAACAGACGCGCCCTGCACACCCCAAGTCTGATTTCTCCCAGATCCCTTAGAGACAGGTCATTCAGTCAATGACGACTTACTGCGTCTCTGAAATGACCAGGCTTGGGAGTGAATGCTCTTAGCGCCTGAGCCGCAGCCCCACTGGGAGCTGTCCCAGGAACCACCAGAACTTTCGCTCAGGCAAACAATGGCACAGCGGAGGGAGCTTGGCAGTTGTCCAACACTCATGGCGTCTCTCGGTTGTACAGTCAAGTCCTCAACAGCAAATGTTGGCGGTTCAAAGCCACCCAATGGTGTCTAGTGATCTGCTTCGGAAAGGTCATGTGGCAGTCACCTAGTCTAGTGTCAATTTGAGGATTAAGAGTGGAGGAGTGGAGGCTAGCCTGTCAATCTGGGGACAGCCAATGAGATCCCTGTATGGGCATGACTTTCTCCTGAGAATTCTGAGAAATTCAGCCGTGTTTCTCCCTTGGAAGTGAGAGACTGACTACTCAGTCCCTTGGAGATGCTCTACTGACAAAACACAAGGCTCAATTCCTGGGAGACATTGTAGCTGATGAGACACATGGCAGCATGCTGATAGACCCTGAGCTCTGGAAACTAGAGGATCCATGGGGAGACCCCTGCCAGCGCTGAGATGCTTCTACCACCACTGGATGCATAAGACTCTGCACCCACTGGCCTGTGATTGCCTTGATGTCATTGCATGTGCTTCCTGAGTCTGAAGAGAACTTATGGCTTGGTATTGGACATATGGGCTAATATCAGACTTATGGGCTTGGACTGGACTAGGTTGGGATGTTTTCTTTTTTTTGTTTTGTTTTGTTTTGGGGGGAGCATCACTGCCCTCAAGTGGTGGGAGTAGGAGGCCCAGCCTTTGCTCCGTGGAGCTGGAATTGAACCTCCATCCCAGTGGGCCGCAGTCCCGCGCACAACCACTACGCCACCGGGGTTCAGCCCAGGGATGTTTTCTTAATGTACAGTTGCTCTTGTTTATAAAACTCTTTCGTGGTAAATAAGCAATTAACAAATTTTAAAAAACCTCTTTCTTAAACACACATGAGAGTTTCTATGGATTTGTTTCTCTAGTCTACCCAGACTAGCACAGGTCACAACCTTGAAAACCTTATGCAGCAGTGCTGCTTGAAACACCTGGGGTACTGGACGTCAGGATTGACTCAATGCCAAGCTGGGTCCCAGGTAAACTGAGAGTGAGATGAACAGAGGGCATGACCCCTATCCCCACCTCCAATCTGGGAAGAGATGGACTGGGGGTGTTGGAGCTCTGTCCCTTTGTCCTCTAGACTGCCTTGCCCTCTTAGGCATGGTTAAGATTGGATTCACCACCTGTATCAGCCTCTGGCCTCAGGCAGCCACACTGGAAATACCCCGAGTGGAAAGCAGGAGTGGGAAGGGTGTGTGTGTGGGGGGGGTGGGGTGGCGGGCCAGGAGGCAGCACCGGCATGCATGGCTGCCCTTCTCCCCCACCGGGTCAGGAAGCAGAGACACGTCACCCCTCGGAGGCTACCTGAAATCACCGGGCTTAGGACTGCATCAGCCGCCAGAGGCATTCCCCAGCCCCGCTGGGCGTTGTCCCCAGAGCCATGAGAACTGTAAGACAGACAATGACAAGCTTTCGCTGCTCCTGGAGCTTGGCCCTGGTTTCAGTACATGCTCTACATATCTTAATGGTTTCATCTCACAGCTCCCAGGAGGCCAGGCTGTGGCGACCCATTTTACAGATGAGGAACTTGAGACCACGAGGGATTGTTGAGTGCTCAGTTCCCACTCGGAGCGTCCCAACACGTGGATGAACAGAAGGAAGCGCTGCCCAGCCCTGAGCCGCCTTCACGAGTGTCCTTGTGCTTAAGCTCATGGTTGTGGCCACCGCGTCAGTGCATCTTGTTGAAGGCCCCCCTTGATGGCTACATGATGCCCCTCTCCTCACATGCCCAACGTGTGTGAGAGGAGCTCTTGCCACCCCTGCCTCGCTCTAAGGGGCATTCTGACTGTGCCTTTCCCAAGGCCTTTGTGAGCTCTTTTGGAAGATCATGGTACTTTCAATTTCCTTTGCCAGCGCCGCGTCATGCAAATGCGTAGACCCTTTCCCAGTCTTCCTTATTCCATATCCAGCTTCCACATGCATAGGAGGCCATTGGAAAGACCATGGCTCCAGCCAGGCTCCCCTGTGTCCTCAAAGTCAAGCCTTTGCTTTTCAAGAAGTTACGGGTGCAGCAGATCAACCCAGCGCCACGCATTGTTTGATCTCTCAGCTGCCGCTGCCCCGAGCAGTGGCTGTGGATGCAAGCGAGATGAGCCCCTTGACAACTTCAAGCCTTGCTCCACTGGCCGTGAAGAGGCCCCTCTTGGTCCGGTCGTGAGCACGTTGGTTTTCTTGCATTGAGCTGTACCCAGACTGCAGGCGGCCATCCTCGAGCGTCATCAGCAAGTGCTCCACGTCCTCCTGGCTTTCAGCGAGCGCAGGGGTGCCACGTGCACGCACACACGTTGTTCACGAGCCTTCCCCCACCCTGATGCCACACTCTTCCTCACCACAGCCAGCTTCTCCGACGATTTATTGACTCACGTTACAGGTTGAATAAGTATGGGGAGAGGAGACAACCCTGACACACTCTTTTTCCGATTTGAAACCACGCAGCAAGGGTGGCAATTCCAGAATGTTCGGTGCACACACAAGCTTCACAGGAGCACAGTGAAGGGTTCTTGAATCCGCATCCTCCTCCGGAGTTCATTGGGAGCAACACCGCCCAAGGTCTTTGCAGAGTCAATAGGACACAAGTGGGTATCTTTCTGATCACACTTGCATTAGGAAAGGTGGAGCCACTCCAAACTCCCCACCCAGCCCCTTTGCAAGTGACCCTTCTAGGTCTTCCATGCCTGCTTGTTCCCATCAACCCTGCCTGCCTCAGCTTCCCCCTGCATGCCACACCGACAAGCAGAAACCAAACCATGGTCCTTCTTTCCTCTCTACCTAACTCATTCCTGCCAACCTCTTAATCCACACACCATCCTGGGGCCTTCCTGTCGAGAACCTGAAGGGGTTCCCTATGCCCTCAAGATAAACCTATCCCAGAATAAGGAAGGTTAGCAGACCATGACCAAGGCAGAAGAAGTACGTATGGATCAAGGTGCCCAACAATTAAAGGCCAATTCTGTCAATGCCATAACACAGTCAGTCCGGCAAACACAGTAACAACTAACAATATGTCATGAGTAGACACACAGGTATATGTGGGTGCTGCTTCATTGGGGTGCAGGAGACAAAAGAAACCCATGGGAGGATGAAACATGGATGCTCAGGAGACGGGGGAGGAGAGGTGCTGGAGGGGAGGGAGGCGGGGAGCTTGAAATGGAGGCCCAGAGGCAGGACAACTTCCTGAACTCGGCAGACGTGGAAGCAGGGAGTGGAATTGACACACTGGGGGAGAGCGCACCCCAGCAAGCAGAGACGCCTAGTCTGAGATCCTTGAACACTTTAGAGCTCCAGCCCTTCCTCTCTGCATCCCGTTTCCCAGACAGGGAAACTAAGGCCTCGCCTGACCTCCACCGTGCAGCGAGCAGGGAAACGGACGGAGAAGGACGCAGAGAAGAGAGGAGCAGGCCCAGTTGGGTAGCAGCTCTTGGCTTTCCTGACTCCCTGCCCTCTCAGGTCTGTGCCTTCTCCGCCAGGCTCGCTTGACTGCTGGCATGAGTGACTCAGCCCTCAGGCCTAATCTGGTGGCCCTGGCCCCTGGACCACAACGGAGCTGTGGTCTGTCAGCTGTGATGTCAACATGCATCTCCTTCCTCCCACATCTGCTTGAAAAGGTCACCTATTTAAAACTCAGCCTCACCCCATCCTGCCCTTCACCCCTAAAGAGGATGCGTTTTGTTTCAGCTAGTGCATCAGCCTCACCTCCTGTCTGAGCAACTTTCTCTCCTGGGTGTACCACCAGGGCCTCCAGCGTCAGGAAGGCTCAGTCCTTTTGGAGGCCCCCAGGTTGTGGGCAGCTACCCTGCAGCTATAACTGCACAAATATTTGCTGAGCATCTGCTCTGGGCCACTGTTCCAGGCTCCTGGGGGCAAGTCACTTTCCGCTGACGTTTTCATGGAGGCAGAGACCAGGCCAATAAGCAGATACCAGAACAAGAAAGTGCTGGCCATGAGTGACGGAGGCCTGAAAGAAAATAAAACAGGCATGACTGGGCGGTCAAGGAAGGCTTCTTGGAGGAGGGGACAAAGATTTTTAGAAAGAACATTCCAAGGAATGGGAACAGCCAGTGCAGAGGCCTTAAGGGGGAATGGATGGGTCTGTGGAGTGGGAGAGCCCTGCCAGGCATAGCGGCCGCACCTGGGAACTTGTTAGAAGCGCAAGGTCTCAAGTCCTTGCACTTACAAGAAATTCTGTGGGGTAGAACCCAGCCAGCAGCGTTTGAACAAACCGTCTAGGGAGATTCTGGCAGCACAGTGGATGGAAGCATTGGGCTACTAACCGCACGGCCAACAGTTCCAAACCACCAGCCTCTCTGAGGCAGAAAGATGGGGCTTTCTATTCCCAATGAGTGACAGACTGAGAGAACCACAGAGGCAGTTCTACCTTGTCCCAGGGGTCACCGTGAGTTGGAATTGGACCATGGCAAAGAGTTTATTTATTTATTCTTTCCCCAAGTGGTTCTCATGCACCTGACAGGATGGAAAACCCTGTGCTCTGACTCTGAGCGGCCAGAAGTTGGCCCCGGCTCAGGGTGGCCCGATGCACAACAGAGCAAACGCCTGTACATCGGGTATGAGCCACTTGGGTTTTTAATCGATCCATCTCATCCATCTCAGTATGGAAATTCTCCTAAAAGCTGTTGTGCATCCTAGAAGCACACCAGCCCCACGGGCAGATGGGCAGCAGCTGCTCACGCATCTCCCACAAGGAAGGCAGCAAATCCCCCACCAAGCCACCCCCACCCCTGGCCACTGCGTCAGAGCACAGAGAAGCCGCTGTCGCTGGAGGGAAGGGGGTAGTGTCACAGAGACACAGCCTGAGCCCAACTCATCTCACTCACTCTCTGCCCCCTCCTCAGGTCCTCTCCCGGCCCACTCCTAGCCCTTCCAAGGTTTCTTATGGCCCAGCTGCTGCTGCTGCTGGAAACCTCCACCTTTCCGAAGGCCTTAGCAGACCCCTCAAGACCAGCTCCCACCCACCCCTCCAGCCTTCTCCCTCTACAATCTTCAGCTGCCAGGCTGTGTGGGTCCTCCAGTCTTCTGGACATACCCTTTGTCCAGCACATTCTTTCTTCATTTCTTCACCTGGCTGGTTGCCCCCCATCTTTCAAAGTCTAAACCCGGATTCACTTCCTTCAGGAAGGCCTCCCAGATTGCCAGGTGGCAATCGTCTAGTTACTCGTTGGTCTCTGTGAGCCCAGACCCAGTCTCCACTCCCTTGGTCTGGTCAGTTTCACAGCTGCTGAACGGAGGGCAGCCCATGAGCCCCGCCAGCAGCACTGGCCTCCGGAGTGGGTGGGTAAGCACACAGGGGTCTGTGGGGCCAGGCATCTTCCCCACCCTCCCACCACTCCCCGAATTTCCTGCCACCTGAGCCATAGCACGGCCCATCCACAGAGAACCCCTGGAAGGTAGAACTGGTGTGAGACTTGCGGTGTGACGCCACCTGGGAAAACATGGGCTTGGGGTCAAAAGACCTACAGACATGCCCTGGGGCAAGTGATTGGACCTTTCTGAGCTTTGGCTTGCTCATCTCCCAGAGCAGCTTCAGGAATTCCACACAATGATGTCATGAGCCAGGCGCAGGCCGCCTCTCCCACACAAGGATGTCTGTCCCTCATCCCCACCACAAAGAGGAGTCCAGCATCCTCCGGAAGCCTCGGCGGGATAGTGAGTGGTTCATGTCGAGGCTGCTCACCACGAGGTTAACAGTTTGAGCCCACCCAGTCACTCGCAGGAAAAATCTGCTCCCCTACAGATTGACAGCCTCAAACCCCACCCCCACCCCACCCCCAACCTCAGGGAAATTCCCCTCTGTCCTGTCAGGTGGCTTTGCGTTCGGGTGACCTGTGGGATCAGAGGGACAGGCGGCTCTGTAGTGGGTCTTCTCTCATGCAACCCTTCTCAGCAGGGTCTCCCTCCCCTTAAGGAGCCCCGGTGGCACAGTTGGGCTGCTAACTGCAAGGTCAGCGGTTCAAAACCATCAGCCGCTTCTTGGGAGACAGATGAGGCTTTGGGAAGATGTCAGACCAGCCTCTTCCCTGCCCATCCTCTCCCACAGTCTTGGGGCCCTGACCCTCACAGGTGACCCGAAAGCTCGCTGGTCCTGAAAGAGATAGAGGCGGGGCAGGCCCTCTGATTCACACACACACACACACACACACACACACACACACACACGTTGACACATGTACCGTGAACCCGTCCAAAAGCAGAGCCTGTACCCGGTGGAAGCCCACTGGAGAAAGAAAGTTCACACGCCAACCACGGGGCCGGGATTCAAATGCTCATCTGCTGATCGAAAGTGTGAAGATTACAGCCCTGGAGACCCCATAGAAGACCCTGGGACTTCTTTCTGTGCCCCCCTCCCCACCCCCCGGTGCTATGAATGGAAATCGCCTTCACAGCATAGATTTAACTGAGAGCAGCGGGAAAGTGGTAGAGTTGCCCCCTGACAAAGGTGGCAAGCGTGTATACCCAGGAGGACAAAGCAGTCCCAGGGAATTCTGGCTCCCACAGGTTTCACAGCATAAGGAGACTTCTAATGGTCCAGGGGGGAATGGAATTTAAAAAGCATCCATCCCTTACTCCCAGGGAGTCTTTGAAGCTCCTTTGTACAGGCCAGGCACGGTTCTAGGCCCTGGACCTTGGGCAACGTACACTCCACGGTGGGGCTTACCTCCCTGACAGCGGTGCTAGTGGGGAGCATTGGAGGGCCCTGCCCCCACCCCTTGAATAAAGGTATTGAGGTTCAGACACTCACCAGGGATGGTCCTTGGTGAGTGGCCGAGGCAGGACCTGAACCTGGACCAGCCAAGCTCCCCAGGTGACACCGATACTTTATGGAGGCACAGGAGGCTCAGGAGGCAGTTTGGGAAGGAGATGTTCTGTCCTCAGAGGAGAGCCAAGTGTGTTCCCACAGATTGAACGGTACCCCTTCTCACAAAGGATGTGCTGGAGCCCTAACTGATACATAGATATGCTCTCATTGAGGGATGACCTTCCATTGTTAAGTTAACAAGGGCACATCAGTGTGTCTTCGGCCTAATGACTTAAAGGTCAGAACAGAGCAGGTCAGAGACAGAAAGAACCAAGGTCGACTGGCATGACTGATGCTTGGAGGAGATGGACAAGGACCCCAGGAACTTGAGGGCAAGGCAGCGAGACAGGTGCCTCCCACAAGGCCTACACAGACCTGGTGCCCTGAAGTCACACTTCTAGCCTGCCAACCTTTGAGAAAACACATTTCTGTCTGCAAAAGCCACCCTCTGGTGCTCTGTGAGAGCAGCACTCGGAAACTGAGAGATGAGCTGGTGGAGGTGGGATGGGCTCCGGGGCTCTGTTCTGTGCCTCCATCCCAGATGACTGCGATGACTGAAATGTAGGGACAGGGCCTGGAGGTGAAAAGTCATGAAATGATGGCTTTCTTTCAGCTTTGGGGACGGAGAGAACAAATATTTATTTAATGCTAGAACTCCAGAGAACAGAGTTCATCTTGTTCATCAAAATCTCTCCCCCTGAAATGATGACTTTCTCGTAATCTCCTTCGTGCTGTAAAATGGGGTGAGTCACAGTCTCAGAATGCGTCCACTTCACAATCCAGAGGGACGATGGGCTCACATTGGCAGGGCTCCAGCAGTCACTCTCCCCCCTCTCTGGGACACCAGGGACACCTTTGGGAAGGTGATGGGAGGGAGGCGGGGAAAGATGGACAAAAATAATCTTGGGTGTCACTCAAGGGGACAGTAGTGAGAAGAGTCTGGAATATCCTGACAGCTGGTCATACACAGCCCCTCTGCCGAAGCACACACTGCCATTGAGTCAATTCCAATGCATGGTGACCCCCTAGAACAGCCTAGAATGATCTTTATGGGTTTCTAAACCTAAATCTTTTTTTTTTTTGGGGGGGGGGCATCACTGCTCTCCGGTGGTGGGAGTAGGAGGCCCAGCCCCACTGCTGGAATTGAACCTCCGTCCCAGTGGGCCGCAGTCCTGCGCACAACCACTACGCCACCGGGGCTCAGCCCTAAACCTAAATCTTTATAAGAGTAGAAATCACCTCATTTATCGCCAGCAAAGCAGCTAGTGGCTTTGAACTACTCACCTAGCAGTTAGCACCTCAACTTTCAACATCCATTTCTTTGAGCATCTGCTCTGGGCAAACAGTGGGCACGCTGTGAGAAAAAAAGGGGCCATGGTTAAAACCCTGGGCCCCGCCATCCAAGACACAATTGGTCCCTCCTCTCCTGGAACCACAGGGAAGGAGAGTGAGGAGTCAGAGGAGATCATGGATGTGTGGACAACTGTCTCCTGGGCCATGAGACCAGAAGAACTGGACAGTGCCCGGTTACCCTTCCTGACCGTTTGGAACAGAGACTCTCTAGGAGAATCCTGATCAAAAGAATTCCAGATTATCCTGGACTCCAGACTCTCAGGAGCCGTGGAGGCTGGGTGAACACCTGAACTGCTGCCATGAGATCATCTTGAAACCTCAGGCCAAAAAAATGTCCCCTGAGGTCTTCTTCAAAGAATGTCTGCCTGGAGCCTTACACTCTTTAAAGACTTATCTATATGGGATCACACTGAGAAGAGCAACTCGAAAGATGAGATAAGCAACCTCAGCGGCAGTGAACCGATGGGCAGGGCAGACAAGAGGGCTGGCAGTGGGTGCACAACTTGAAGAATGTCCTCAGTGTCACTAAACCACATGTGGCAAAACAGCTGAGCTGGTGTATGTTTGGTTCTATGTTGTCTCCATGGCCACAAAGTAAAGGTACATAAAACAAATTAAAATAAGCAACCCAAGGCCCGCTCAACTGAATCCAAGCTCTGGCTCTGCTTTCTGTCAGTGTGAACTCAGATAATCAATGGCACCTGTAGGTCTTCATATTGGTGAAACGGGGAAGTGATAGTGCCTCTCTGCGGGAGAAAAGGAGCTAACCAGAAGGTCAGCAGTTCAAACCCACCAGCCACTCTGTGAGAGAAAGATGAGGCTGGCTGCTCCTGGGAAGATTTACAGTCTTGGAAACTTTAAGGAGTGCTCTCCTCTGTCTATGTGTTCTCCTGAGTCCAAATCAACTCTACACGCATGGGTCAGACCTCACAGGCTTATATCTGAAGATGATGAAAATCACCACATCTAAATGCTTAGAAGAGACTGCAGCACAAGGTAGGTGTGCAAAAAAAACCCAAAAACCAACCACAGCCACCCACGGTTATCGGTTATCACACTTACCAGACTGGAAGGGAAAGCCAAACAGGTAAACATGTGACACCCACACAGATGTATGCATACTTAGGGTAATCGGTTTTGTTTTGTTTTCCATCTATGAAATCTCTCTTGAGTTGTAGACATTGGTTATGATGGGGTCATCTTTTGTTTCCCTTCACGGTTTGTTCTTTGATATTTGCTTGGTAAATATCAAAGGACAAAGGGTCACAGAGCCGTCACTCACTAGTCCCAACCGCCTAGAGACCTCGGTTTCAATGTCACCTCTTCAGAAGATGCTCTCCAAACCCCCAATCTCCCCTGAAACTCTGTCTCCAACTGGTCGCTGTTTTTATTTCCACCACGGAGAACGTTATCACCGCTGACATTTCTCATCTGACCCAGAGGTCCATCATCTGCCTCTCCCATCCAATCTGGGTTCCACGAGCGAAGCAGCCTCATCACCTCGTCACGCCTCAACCCCCTAATACACATGAGCTGAAAGAACCACTGAAAAATTACCGTAGATCCTCCCAGCATCTCTGGTGGTGTCGTGGTTATGCATGTGGCTGCAATCTGCAAGGTCGGCAGTTTGAAACTGCCAGCCCTTCCGTGGGAGAAAGGCAGGGCCTTCTACACCCTGTCCACGGGGACCGTCTCCGACACTCAACGGGGGCAGTTCTTGCCTGTCCTAGAGGGCCACAATGCATCGGCATCAACTCCAGGGCAAGGAGCGTGGTGTTGGCTTGGAGGGGACCCCTTCAGGTGTCCTCGCTGGGACCAGTGGCTTGCTTGCCCTCAACTCCTAACCTAAAGGTCGTCGGTTCAAACCCACGCAGTGGCACAGCACCAAACAAGGCCTGGAGATTTGTCCCGGTGAAGATGGCACCCAGGAGAACTCTAGGGAGCTAGTCTTGGGATTGCCTTCAGCTGGAGTCCACTTGACGGCAATGGGCTCTAGGGGGCTTTTTAGGCACCGAGATCTCCTTTCTGCGGAGGCTCGGAGATGTACAAGGATTTGCTGCCCAACCTCAGAGGACTCTCACTTTGCGTGCCTTTCACTGTCACCTGGCTGGCTCCCTGTGTCCTCTGAGCCGTCTGAGCCCCAGGGATGAGAATGAGGTAAGGTCTCTCAAGTGCAAACACCAGAGTTGTCTGTCATCACCCACGCCCCACCTGACACCGCACGGGGCCGAAATAGCCACTGGCCCACAGCCACAGGTTAGGGTCTCAGTTCTATGACTGATTTGTCAGGGGACCACCAATGAGTCGCTTCTGGTCACTTGGGCAACATCTTCCATCCAGAAAATGAAAGGACTGGAATTGATCAGAGAAGCTTCGGGGGGGGGGGGGGGGTTGACACTGAGACGTAAGTAAGTCACCTATCATAAGAGATCACAAGTTCCTGGTCATCAAAAAATTGTCTTTCATTTCGCCACAGATCAACATGGCAGAGCATATACCCATTCATCAGTTCCTACATATACAGCAACATTGGTTCCGGTGCTTTCCCTGTGGCATCCCCCCTCTCCCTGTCTCTTCCCACGCTGTCTCACCAACACTCGGATGCAGGCTCACTCCGCGTCACTTCTGGGCTTTAGAGCCGCTCTTGGCAGCGTGTTCCCATCTGGATGACTGTAAAAGGATCAGTTCTCAGGGGGAGCAGCCTTCACTACCTTAGCTGGGCAGCTGCTCGCCTTAAAGATGACTGCAGGGAATAATCTTGGGTCCTGGCTTAAAGATGTTCTCAGAGCAATCGACTTGGGAGTTCTCCCAGTCTGCCTAAATCCAGTGAGTCAGGATGCTGTAAGCTTTTGAAATTCTGTCCCACGTGTTGACCCCTTTCCTTCGCAACTCATCTGTGGATTCCTGATCAACATGGTGAACTGTCTCTTAACCCCAGAATTTTTTTTTTTCAAAGTTAAATTTTACAGGAAATCCCAAGACAGAGACAAACTAAAAGTAGGGTGCTCCAGCGAGAGCGGTGGAGGTGGTGTTGAAACTCAGCCTGTTTACCATACTTCTTGATTCTACCATATCCCACCCTCCCCACCCGCAGGGGTCCCAGAGACCTGACCATGGAACCCCAGGATTCGAGGGTGAAAACCACTGATTCACTGAGTCAAACAAGACTCAGTCTTCTGGGTCCCTCCCAGCTTCAAAGTCCCAGGGTTCTCTGCTTTGTCAAGGTGCAGGAGCCCTGGAGAGTCCCGAGGGGCCCTTGCTCCCCTGATGACAGATGAGTGCTGTTCCTTGAGCTGCAGTCCAGCTGCCTTGGGAGGGTCATGAGAAAGCAGGCAAGGGCAGGCTCGGGGCGCAGGAAGTGAAGCCGGCCAGCTGGGAGGCAGGGACAGGCGCTGGTACCGTGGCCTCCTGGATGGGCTGGTGACATCACAACTTCAGGAAGCAGCTGCCAGAGAGGCCCTCACTCTGTCCCTTGTCCCTCCTCTGGGAAAATGAACCAGCAGCTGTGACAGCCCTCCTCTCACTCTCTGGCTCTTCCTGGACTGTCCCCTCCTGAACCATCCTCTTCAGCCAGGGCTGCCACTTCCTCTCACTGAGGCCCTGCATCATGCCAGACTGCACAGGCCTGTTCATAACGTCATGCATCCTTTTCTCCCCATTCAGTCATCCCAGCACTACCGGGAGGCAGGGACTGTTACCCGTCCCCATCTTCCAGCTGAAGAAACAGGATCGGAGGAGCAGGACAAATCACACCAGGTCGCCCAGCCAGTCCATGCCTGGCCCAGCATAGGAACCCGGCCCTCGCTGGCCTGAACATCCAGGCTCTTTTCATGAAGAAATCTTCACCAAGCACTGCCAGGCATGGCAGTCTGAGATTGCCAAAGAGCCAGCTGGTGCAATGGTTGGGCGCTCAGCTGCTCACAGAAACACTGGCAGTTTGAACCACCCCCAGAGCCTGCCTGGGGAAATGGACGTGGGGGTCTGCTCGGCTAGGGGTGAGCCCAGGAGAGCCTCCGAGGCTCCAACACCTCTCCAGGCGTTGAAATCGCCTCAGCGGTACTTCACAACACCAGGTTGTGGACGCCAGATTCCTTGGTATTTTTAAAATGCATTTGGGCTTATTTCTGGCTTCCCATCCAAGCCAAGTTTTCGGGTGCATATAAAAGACGTCCCACACTGCCTGGCATGCTTCATGTGGTAGGTTTTACTGGGTTCTCCCCAGTCTGCAAACATGGAAACTGAAGCTCAGAGGAGGGAAGGCAATGACTCGTGACCTCTGAACGGGTGGAGGCCAAAGTCAGGCCTGTCAGAGCCCAAGGTCACAGCTGTTGCCCTGCAGCGCTGTGTCTCTTAGTCAGGATTATCCCCTTGCTTGGCGCCACCTCCTACCTGCCCCCCAGGTTCTACAAGTCTTCACTGGGCATGAGGCATGTGCCTCATGGGCATGGGCATGAGGCATGGGCATGAGGCATGAGGCATGGGCATGGCATGGGCATGAGGCATGTGCCGGCATGACACCGGCCAAGGACGCACCTTCACGCAGAAATACTGCCCCTGAAGAAGCAGACAGACACAGATAGTGATGAAGCGGTTTTACCATAGAAATAAAGAAGTATGACTGCAAATATTTATGGAAGCAGAGAGTCTCATCGTTTCCTGACTTTGAACTGCTGACCTGTGAGTAACCTGGTGCTTGACCCAGTGTACCAGTTGGGTTTCTATGGCAACCAAGGAAACTTCACGGAAAAGAATTAAGAAGGTAAAAGCGACATATCTTAGCAACATGTTTGTATTTAAAATGTTACGATATTTTAAGATAAGTGTTATTCTTTAATTCAGGCAATCATCTCTACTCATTTTTTCTGTCTCCTTTTCAATTATTTTATTAGGTTAGATAATAGCAAGTCTGTCTTTATATTGTTTATAAGCAACTCCCGTCTTTTTTTTTAATTAAAAATCATTTTATTGGGGGCTCATACATTGTTCTTCACAATACATAAATAAACATACTGCGCCAAGCATCTTCACATGTCCACCGCTGTCACCGTTCTCCAATCATCCGCCTTTTCCCTTGAGCCTTTGGTATTGGCTTTTCTATCCCTTCCCCTCTTTCCCTGCTCTCCCTTCCCCACCAACCCTCAATACTTTATAAATTATTATTGGTCTGTCATATCTTACACTGTCCGACCTCCCCTCCAACCCACTCCTTTGATGCCTGTCCTTCAACATCTTTATTCATTCTTTTGTGTACAAAAATTTCAGCCTAATCTATTAACTGTCAAACTGGAAAAAAAGTGTGTTTTAGCTGAGCAGAATTTAAACTTCTCAAATAAGAGTTAAAGTTCTGTTTTAAAAAAGAAATAAAGAATTGTGACTTCACTAAGGAGAAAACAAGCAATACTGCTTAGGCCGAGGCAGCAGGGGGCATGGCCCTGGCCATCAGTCAGTAGCTATTTATTTAGCATTTCTTTGTTTTGTTTTGGTGTTTTTTTTTTTTGGGGGGGGGGCATCACTGCTCTCCGGTGGTGGGAGTAGGAGGCCCAGCCCCACTGCTGGAATTGAACCTCTGTCCCAGTGGGCCACAGTCCCGCGCACAACCACTACGCCACCGGGGCTCAGCCCCAATTTAGCATTTCTTAAGGAGCTCTGGTGGCCTAGCAGGCTCCGTACTGAGCTGCTTACCTACAGGTCAGCAGTTTGAGCCCACAAGTAGCTCTAGGAGGCTGTTTGCCCCATAAAGATTTAAAATCTCAGAAACCCAAAGGTTTCTACTCCATCCTGAGGTCACTGTGAGTTGGTATCCACCTGATGAAGTAGTCCTGAATGATGCATCAACTCAGGGCAGGTGGTGGTGGGCTTGGGGGGTTGGCGTGTGCCCCAGTGTTACAGTAGTCTAGTGCTCAGCAACTCAAGAATATTGAAAGCACCACAGACTGCCAAAAGAACAAACAAATCTCTCCGGGAAGGATGATGGCCAGTGTCCCTTCAAAGCAAAGGTAGCCTGACTTTTTCTCCTGTGCTTTGGTGGTGCTATCAGGTCTGGAAGAGGGCATCATGCTGGGTGAAGTGGAGGGGCAGCAACAGCAACCAGAAAGGAAGACTTGACGAGCGAGATGGACACAGGGGCTGCAACAATGGGTTCAGACCTAACAACGGTCGCAAGTATGGGCAGAAGCGGGCGATGTTTCGTGTTGCTGAACACAGTCACTGAGTCAGAACCGCATCCTTGGAACCGAAGAACAAGGAGCTCCGGTCACACGATGGATGAGGCGCTGCCCTGCTAAGCACAAAGTCAGGGGTTCAACCCTACCAGCTACTTCAAGGGAGAAAGATGAGGCTGTCCAGTCCTGTTGAGATTCACAAGCTCGGCACCACTACATGCAGTCACTGTGCATCAGAATCAACCCGGGGCAGGTGGTGGTGGGCTTGGGGGGTTGGCGTGTGCCCCAGTGTTACAGTAGTCTAGTGCTCAGCAACTCACTGAAGGGTTTGGGAGTTCAAACCCACCAGCCGCTCCATAGGAAAAAGATTTCCTATGGCTTCCATAAAGGATACAGCCTCAGAAACTCGGCAGGAGGTGAGGGTGGGGAGTGTGTTGGTTAGTCCCGGTAGAGTAGACAAACAAATCTATGGACACTCATATGTATATAAGAGAGGGTTTTACATAAAGGGTAATTTTGGGGGGGGGGCATCACTGCTCTCCAGTGGTGGGAGTAGGAGGTCCAGCCCCACTGCTGGAATTGAACCTCCGTCCCAGTGGGCCGCAGTCCCGCGCACAACCACTACGCCACCGGGGCTCAGCCCCATAAAGGGTAATTTTACATTAAGAAAAGATCCCAACCCAGTCCAGTCCAAGGTCATAGTCCATACCATAGGCCATATGTCCGATACCAATCTATAAAGTTCTCTTCAAACTCAAAACACATGCAATGGTGCCAAATGCGGAATGATCACAGGCCAGTGGATAGAAAGTCTTTGGATCCAGTGGTGCTGTCAGCATCTCCGCGCTGGCAGGGATCTCCATGTGGCTACTGTAGTGCCCAGGGCTGCATCAGGGTAGGTCCATGTGACTTCTCCTTAGGGATGTCTCCCAGGAAGCCAGTCCTGTCAGTAGAGTGCCACCAGGGAGCGAATGGAGAGAGATAGTGTCTCCGGCCTCCAAGAAGGAATGACTGGATTTCCCAGAATTCTCAGAAGGCCATGCCCACACAGAGGTCTCATTGGCTATCTCCAGATTGACAGGCTAGACTCCACCCCTCCACTCTTAATCCTCAAATTGACACCAGATTAGTGACTGCTGCAGGGGGGCAGCTCGATTCTGACCTATAGGGTCATTCAGAGTCAAAATCCACTTCGTAACAATGGACTTGCCCCATGCCAGACAGGAGTCCTTTGGAGGGACAAAAGTCTGAGCACTCAGCTCCTCCTGGAAAGACTGTTGGTCTACACTCACCTAGAGGCCCTTGAGAAAGGCCTGGTGAGTTACTTCCAAAAGATAGAGTCTTGGAAGCCTCCAAAACACAGTTCCCTCAGCAGAGCACAACATCAGAACCAACTCGATGGTAAGTGGTTCCACTTTGTTTTCTTCTGTGCAGACACTTTAGAGGGGGAAAGTTCCCACACAGTTGATGCTCATTATTCATGGATTCCATATCTGCAAATTTGTCCCGTCACTAAAATAGCTTTAACTCTCAAACCAGTGGTTCCGGGGCTCTCACACACACTCACAGACAGGTGCAGAGAAGTGAGAAATTGTCATCCCTCCATGTGCACATCCCCCGCTAAGGTGGAGGGCACTCTGCCTCCTTCTCTCACCCTGTAAACAAATCTCTTGGTTATTGAGTGCCGGGTTTGGGCAGCATTTTGTTGTTGTTGGGGATCTCTTAGTTTGTTTGGATTTGTTGCAGTTGTGTGTTTTTGTTGGTGATTGGGATGCTTACAATGACCAGTGGCCTCGTGCTGGAAGGGCAGGCTGATGCTCAGAAATGCAGAGAGGCTGCGGTGTGCCTTCTGGAGAAAACACACCAAACGTGGACAAGCTTTGTTTAAGCATGAGTCCCCGAGCTGGTCCCACGGGTTCAACAGGCTCAAATCAGTGACCCCTGGGAAGGCTGAACTCCGTAGGGCTGTTTTGTCTAGTCCCTGTCTTGTAGGGACCTTCCCATGGCTCTGTTGGCTATGAGGGGGACGTACTTGCATGCTCCTTCCCTGACAGCTTCCTCCTTCCCATCGGCCTCGGCTTTCTCAGGAGTGACCATGCGTCCAGCTAACTAACTTGAACCAGTGGTTGCTGGGTGTCCTCGGGTAGATTTTTCAGTCAAAGCACCCCTCCGGGAGAGTACAACTGCCCTATGGTATTTTCTAGGCAGTAATCTTTATGTGGTTTTAAGTGGTTTTATTGGCATATACTCTATGTATCAGGCAATTTAATCACTCAGTCATATTAAGAAAAGTTGTACAGGCATCACCACACTCCATCTCAGAACATATTCTTCTCATCCTCCCCTGGCATGCCCCTAGATAATCATTAATCCAGTTTCTGTATAGATTTACCTATCTTGGATTTCATCTACAGAAAATCATACAAAACACAAACAGGAAGCAAGCAAGCAAACAACAACACTGACTAGACTAAACACCGGGAAGCCATAATCGAAGTGAAAGCAGAAACTATTCAAAATTGAATCAAGTTTAACATGGGTTAAAAGGGAGATCATATGATAAGGTACCACATTTTAACCTAATGACATCTGTGGTAATCGACTCTACAGCGTTCTCTGTTTGGTAGCAAGACTCGTCACATGCTTTGGCTATGTTCAAAGGAGTCCACTGGGGACCCGGCAAATGGATTTGGGCTTTCCATTGTCCTCCATAGCCTGTTATAAACCAGGTGTTCCCAGTTCAAGTTCTGACACCATTCCTTCTTTCAGACTGGGATTTTATTATTTTCAATCCTTGGATCACACAAGCTGGTCTGCTTCTTCCAGGTAGACTTAGTTGATGTCTCACTTAGATGGCTGCACCTGTATCTTCAGTGACCTCTTCATGAGGATCAGCATGGGGTAGAGCTGTGTCATAAGAACTAATTTTTCCTAGATGGGGGCTAGAATTAAGGGTGAGCTCAAAATCTACTCACATATCTATGGTTTCTTTATGTCTCTGGTTCATTTTAGAGATATCACTGTCTTTTAAAAAAACACATATTGAAAAAGTTTATATGTAGCATTAGCCAGCTGAGTCCAGTCTAGATGATCCCAATTATGTTGGCAACATCTAAAGCATCATAGTCAGGAGTCAGTGGAACGTATGCCCTCTTCTCACCATCAGGCCTGATCAAGGTGTTGACCTTGACTATGTCAATGTCATAGAGCTTCTTCACAGCCTGTTTGATGTGGGGTTTGTTGGCTTTGACATCCACAATGAACACATGCGTGCTGTTATCTTCAATCTTCTTCATGGCAGATTCTGTGGTCAGGGGTAACTTGATGATGGCATAATGGTCCAACTTATTTCTCCTGGGGGGAATTTTCCAAGGGTAATAGGGCTTTCTTCTTAGTCTCAGGGTCTTGGGCCGCCAGAAGGTGGGTGACATGTGGGTCTTCTTTTTCGTATGGATGTGGATGCCTTTCAGCACGGCCTTCTTGGCTTTTAAAGCCTTTGCTTTGGCTTCCGTTTGGGGAGAGGCAGGAGCTTCCTTCTTCACTTTTGGAGTCATCTTTGTTAAGAAAGCCATTGTCACTTTATGATGGAGGACATTATCAATGGGCCCCCTGGAGCATCAGGTAATTCTATCGATAGTGTCACTGACTTAGCTGATGGTGTCGAATTTAAAATATTGTTGAGAAGAGTACAGGGCATAGGTATAGGCCGGCTTCCAAGGTCTTCCTCCCACAGAGCTTCTGGGTGGGTTTGAACTGCACTCTTGGGCCACTAAGACTCCCTTCTTTACACAGAAACTTGAAACAAGGCTATGTGTTGATGGGTTGAAGAAAATGTTGTGCGCCCACCCCCTATCATTTCCCTAGGAGCAATTCTTCAGGATCTGCTAATTCAGGGTTCACGATGACTTCCAAGAACGTAATTACCAGGAATGTTGAAAAGCAGCACACAAACAGGGTAGCAAATAGTCTGAACTGTATCTTGGAAGGCAGGATGGCCCCAAATGCAGGCTCTACCTGTCTGGGCTTCTGTTTCCTCCTCTGCAAAATCAGAATACCGAGCTACTATTTATTAGTTGTAACTGAAATCACTCAAGCATCCATTAAGCAAACACTTATTGAACATCTCCTATGCACCAAGCATATAATGTATAGCACATCCCAAACTCACTACTATAGAGTTGATTCCAACTTAGAGAGACCCTTTCTTCCAGAACAAAACTGCCCCTGTGAGTTTCCAACACTGTAACTCTTTATGGGATTAGAGTCACGTCTTTCCCATAGACCAGCTGGTGGTTTTGAACTCCTGACCTTGTAGTTGGCAGCCCACCATGTAAGGGGCCATCAAAGTTCCTGGAATCAAGAACAAAAGGTCATGCCTTGTCCTCTTTCCCCCAACTCACAAATTAGGTAAAAGTTCACGAGAAAATGCAATCACAGGCAGGACAAGTTAAAGGTTAACTAAGGAGTACAAGATCTAACTATTGGATTCTCCCTGTCTGGCACAAAGAAGAGTGAAGAAGGTCAAAGACACAGGTAACAATGAGTACATAGGCCACATGGTTTGCACAAACCTCAGCCAACATGAACCTGAGACCAGAACTAGATAGTGCCCAACTACCTTCACTGACCTCTGAAAGGGGTCACAATACACAGTCCTAAATAGTGTCAGAGACAAAGGTAGGACAAAACCCCAAATCCTAAAGAAGACAACACTTATCGGTAAGGTAGAGACTAGTGGTTATTGCTGTTGTTCGGTGTTTAAAGCAAGCCCCAACACATAGTGACCCCATATACAGCCGAATGAAACATAGTCCTGTCCTGAGCCTTCCTTACAACTGTTCCCAAGGTCAAGCCCATGGTTGCAGCCATAGTGTTGATCCATCTTCTTGAGGGCCTTCCTACTTTTCACTGCCAAACATGATCGATGGTTTCTCCAGATGACACGTCCAAAGGACGTGAGATGAAGTCTCACCATCCTTGCCCTTAAGGTGCTCTCTGGTCAGAAGACTGATATGTCCTTTTAGCAGTCCAGGTACTGTCAGTATTCATCTCCAGCACCACAATTCAAATGCATCCATTCTTCTCTAGGCTTCTTTATTGAATATCCAACTTTCACAGGCATAGGAGGCAACTGAAGAAAACATGGCTCAGTCCTTGTGGCAGTCACTAATCTGTGTCAATTTCAGGATTGGGAGCGTAGGGGTGGAGTCTAGCCTGTCAATTTGGATATAGCCAATGGGACCTCTGTATGGGCATGGCTTTCTCCTGAGAATTCTGGGACGTCTCATGGTATTTCCCAATTGAAAATAAGAGACTATCAACTCAGCCCCTCAGAGATGCACTACTGACAAGACACAAGGTTGAGTCTCTTAGAGACGCTACTCTGACAAGACAAGATGGCAGCATAGACCCTGAGTCCTAGGAACTGCGGGAGCCGAAGGAGAAGCCACACAGGCTTACCCTGATGGAACCAGACATCTGAAGCTGGAAAAACCACAGAGATACCCCTGCCACCGCTGAGATGCTTCTATCACCAATGGATACAGCTCATGGACCCTGAGCCCTGGAAATAAGGAGCCATAGAGAGACCCCTGCCAGTGCTGAGATGCTTCTACTGCCGCTGGATGCACAAGACTCTGCATCCACTGGCCTGTGATTGTCCTGGTGTCATTGCATGTGCTTCGTGAGTTGGAAGGAGACTTTATAGACTGATATCAGACATATGGACTAATATCGGACTTATGACCTTGGACTGAACTGGATTGGGATGCTTTCTCAGTGTTCCATTCCTCTTGTATCTAAACCTTTCCCTTATATCGATAGGCATGTTTATGAATTTGTTTCTCTCGTCAACCTGGACTAACACAGTCCTCAAAGTAACATCCTTGCTTCTTAATACCCAAGCTGTCTTTTTTTTTTTTTATTCTTTTTTGTTGTTGTTGTTGTTGTTTTTTTTGGGGGGGCATCACTGCTCTCCGGTGGTGGGAGTAGGAGGCCCAGCCCCACTGCTGGAATTGAATCTCCATCCCAGTGGGCCGCAGTCCCACGAACAACCACTACACCCCCGGGGCTCAGCCCCCAAGCTGTCTTGAACAGCGGATTTACCTAATCAGTGGTTCTCAACTTTCCTCATGCTGCAACCCTTTCATACAGTGCCTCACTGTGGGGGGACCCCCCCCCCAACCATCAAATTATTTTCATTGCTACTTCATAACTGTCATTCCACTACTGTTATGAATTGGGTGACCCCTGTGAAAGGGTCATTCCACCACAAAAGGCGTCGGAGACCCCCAATTTGAGAACTGCTGACCTAATGCAACCTTCCTTTGGCTTTCTGGACCGCTGTTTCCACGAGCATTAATTATGATGAAAGCAAGAAAAAATTCTAGACAACTCATCCTTTCCTCTATCTATCTGTCGAGGAGGGAGGATTGGGGTCTTCTTTATATCAAGTTGCAATCTGCACTGAAGGCCAGAATCCTTGATGTGCATCGGCAAGTGCTTGAGGTCCCCCTCACTTTCAGCAATAGGGATGTGTCATCTGCTTATTGCAGGGTGTTAAGAGAGGCAGCATTCTTCTTCATAGAACCCAGCTTCTCAGATGATTTGCTCTGCACACAGATTGAATAATTACAGTGAGAGACTGGAACCCTGCCTCACACCTTTCCAGAGTTTATACGGTACAGTAGCACTGCCCTCCCCTACCCCCCCCCCCCATTGGCACAGTTGTTTCTTGATCGCATACAAGTTCCACAGGAGCACAGTGACAACTTAGAGAAGTCCCATTCTTTTCAAGGGTCTCCATCATCTGCTAGGAGATGAAGGCAAAAAGGGGATAGCACAGAAGAATGAATGGAAACGTCATTGGAGGGAGGCAGTGGGAAGTGTGCTGTGGCATTATGGGGGCTGCATAAAAAACCAACTGGCTGGGGCTGAGCCCCGGTGGCATAGTGGTTGTGCGCGGGACTGCGGCCCACTGGGATGGAGGTTCAATTCCAGCTCCGTGGAGCAAAGGCTGGGCCTCCTACTCCCACCACCTGAGGGCAGTGATGCCCCCCCCCCAAAAAAAAAAAAAAGAAAAGAAAACCAACTGGCTCTGGAAACTTTCGCCAAATCACAGAAAGTTAAAAAGCAAGCAGGAGCTTTAAGTTGAGCCCAGTGAGGCCCGATGAGTCTATAAATGCTCCCCAGAGGAAGTGAGCTTTGAACCAGACCCTTGAGGACAGATAAGAAGGAGAGGAAGGAAGAAGGCCATGTGGTACGTAGCTATGAGGGAAAGATGAGGGCACAGGTCTGGATGATAAGAACAGCATGCTTGGGTCATATGGTGGCCCTTTTAGGGCAGCAGTTCTCAACCTGGGGGTCATAGGACCCTTTCACGGGGGTTGCTTGATTCATCACAGCAACAAAATGACAGTGATAAAGTAGCAATGAAAACATTTTTTTTTGTATTTTTTTGGGGGGGCGGGCATCACTGCTCTCCGGCGGTGGGAGTAGGAGGCCCAGCCTCACTGCTGGAATTGAACCTCCATCCCAGAGGCCGCAGTCCCATGTACCAACACTACGCCACCGGGGCTCAGCCCTCAATGAAAATAATTTTATGGCTGGGGGGGGGGGGGGTCACCACAACATGAGGAACTGCATTAAAGGGTCGAGGCATGAGGAAGATTGAGAACCACTGCTTGAGGGGGATAATTGAAGCATCAGTTAGAGCATTCTAAACCTAAAACAAAAAAAAAACCAGGGTAGGGGCTGAGCGCCGGTGGCGTAGTGGTTGTGCGCGGGACTGCGGCCCACTGGGACGGAGGTTCCATTCCAGCAGTGGGGCTGGGCCTCCTCCTCCCACCACCGGAGAGCAGTGATGCCCCCCCCCAAAAAAAAACACCAAGGATAAACACGAGTGAGAATTTACTTAAGCATATTATAAGGGTTTTACGTGTCTTTGTAGGTTTGCTCCGGTTCGGTGTCCCTGTCCCTAGGGGATGTTTCCTATAAGGACGCCTCATTTGCTTTTGTGCCCTTCGTGTCCTCCTCCTATTCAACATGGCTCTTTGAGGAGAGGAAATTCAAAAGGGCACCTCTACTCTGCCCTATAGGGGACTGACTCAAGGGCACTGAGTGTTAGTTTTTCTTTTCTTTTCTTTTTTTTTTTTTAAGTCTAAAGTCTATGGTCTAATGGAAAATAGGGCTAGAAAAATGCCAGTCATCAGTGAACTATTGACTGAAGGTTCGATATATGCTTGGCAGTTCCCTGGGTGGCACAAGCAATTTGCTATCTTCTGCTCACCGAAGTAGACAGTCTCATCTTTCTCTCTTGGAGCAGCTAGTGGAGTCAAACCGCTAACCTTGTGGCTAGCAGCTCCGTTTGTAATCCACTCTGCCACTAGAATGGCTTGGGGTTTTGAACGATGGGCTGAATTGCACATTTCTTGGCCTATGTGAGTGCAATGCTTGATGTTATTATTCAACCAAGGCCAGGCAGGGTGTTTAGCAGGAGAGAGCTGTAAAGACCAGCCTGAGAGCTACGACAGAGACCGAGAAGAAAGAACGCCTTGCTGAACAAACTTAAAAGCTCACAGGTGCTATCCTAGGAGTCTGTGTTGCTTTACATGGGTACCAGAGGTGGATGCCAACGTGCTTTCTGTAAATAAGCCAGCAGCTTGAGACTCCAGATAGCCCCTGAAAGGGAATTCAAGAGGGAACTCAGTCTTATCTTCTGACTGGTGTCCCCCAGCCCTGAGACTGGCGAGACTGACTCTGTTGAGATCAGAAATGGCAGCTTCTTTAAGGTTTATAGTGTTTTTGGAACCACCAGATCCAGTGGGCGGATTGGACCTTGAAATAGAAGCATCTCGAAAGGCCTGTGAATCATTTCTCAGCACTCGCCTGCAAGGTTTCATATCCTGTTCTCAGAGTGCACCTTCGGTACTGTGTGTACATGCATGTGTGTGCGCGCATGCTGCTTTTAGGGTTGTTTGCTTAGGATTTGGTTTTGAAACTTTTACTTTCTCTTAGTAGGTTTTTTTTTTTTCTTTCTCTCTTTTTTTTTTTTTTTGAAGTGGCAAGAATTTTTGAAATGGTCTTTATGAGAAAGCTCAGACCGAGGAATGACTAAGTCTCTGCAAGAAGCTGGACTTTGTGAGGGGAATTTGTTTGTATTTGGCATGACTCACCCAGTCGCTGACGATTGCTGTGGAATGACCTTCAAGGTCAGCATTTCTCAACCTGTGGGTCTTGACCCCCTTGGGGGTCCGAACGACCCTTTCACGGGGGTCACCCGATTGATTCATGAAAGTAGCAAAATTACAGTGATGACGTAGCAATGAAAATCATTTTACGGTTGGGGTGGGAGGGGGGCAGTCAACACACCATGAGGAACAGTAAGAAAGGGTCACAGCATGAAGAAGGTGAAGAACCACTGCTCCAGGTGGAAACAAAGGCTCAAGAAGGCAAACGGGCTCAGCCCGGGTCACATAGCACCTCAGGGAAAAGTGCTGGGACTGGAATGCAGGCCGGACCCCGGCACCTGTCTGGGGTTGGAGAGAGGCCTCTTTGTGGCTGCTTGGGGTCGTTCACTGTCATCAAGCCCATAGTGGCTTATGGTGACCGTGTGTGTGTGTGTGTGTGTGGCGTAGAACGGCCCTGTAGGTCTTTCCAGGCTGTCACTTTCAGCAGTGGGTCTGAGTGTGTTCAGAGTGTCCATCCTTCACTACCCGTGGAGCGCTGCATGGTCTGCCTCCCCCGGGGACGCCCTCATCTGTTAAGGCGCCCCATCAGTCCTGACTCAAAGCTGCCTCCTGCGAGGAGCAGGGCAGTCCCACAGGGGCTTCGAGGCTGTCACAAGCAGGGCTTTCTTCGTGGAACCACTGGGCGGTTCAAACCACCACCCATTCTGTTACCCGCAAGCACCGAGTCTCCATGTGGTCGAGGCGCAGCAGAGCGAGCTGCTTCTCAGGAGTCAGGATTCACAGGAGAGGAAGGGGAACAGATGTGTGGAGTGGGTTTCTGCATATGACCTCATGGAAGCCTCCCCCACAGTCCTATGAGGCAGCAGTTCTCGGCCCTGGATCATTTTGTCCCCAAGGGACACTTGACGAGGCCCGGAGATATCTTTACACATCTCAGCTGGAAAGGAGCGGTCAGGGGTGGGGGTGCCTTCTGGCATGTGATGGGGAGAAGCCAAGGAGATTCCCCACAACAGAGAATCAGCCCACCCGAAGGTCAGCAGAGCCAACACAGTGTCAACAGGCTAACACACCCTGGTGCAACGTGCTAGGCACACTCACTGTCCCAATGGGCACAGCCAAGCAAGCTCACGTTGAGGAAGTGTGGCCACTTGCTAGCTGTGTGATCTTGGGCAGATTACATAGCCTCTGTGTGCTTCAGTTTCCTCCCCTATAAAGTGGAGATAATAGTCCCTCCACCAGTGATTGTAAGGACGACTAAAAAAGTGATTGGTGGCCAGTCAGTACTGCAGGGGCTTGCTGCTGCTGCAATGCTGGATGGACTCGGTCAGTGGGGTCACCCATGACCCACAGATTTCGGTGGAGCTTCCAGTCTAAGGCAGGTTAGGAAGAAAGGCCTGGTCATCTACTTCTGAAAATTTACCCAAGGAAGACCTTGCGGCTCACAGTACAGTGATCTTATCAGGGTTTCCACCACTTGTCTGTCGGGTCAGCACACTGCAGTGACTGTGTGCTGTTGTGATGCTGGAACTTATGTCACCGGTGTTTCAAATCTCAGCAGGGTCACCCAAAGTAAGCAGGTCTCAGCAGAGCTTCCAGACTGAGAACCGAACGTGAAGAAGAATAAATTGTCCACTTCTGAAGAATTAGCCACTGGAAACCGATGAACAGCACTGAAGCATTGTTAGATACTGAAAATGCAAGGACGAGAACCAGAACGTTGTCAGAGGCAGGCCCAGAAGGCGAGCCCCTCAGGTTGGAAGACGCTCAGAGAGGAGAGTCGGCCTTCAGGACGTGGATGGAATAAAGATGTCAGGGCCTTCATTTGCTGATGGGAGCATGACTCAAATGAGTAGAAACAGCTGCAAATATCAATTAATAATTGGAACCTATGGGGCTGAGCCCTGGTGGCGTAAGTGGTTGAGTGCGGGACTGCGGCCTATCGGCTTGGCGGTTCAAATCCAGCGGCGGCTCTCAGGAGCGACACTGGGTTAGTGCCACTAGCCACCAAAGGCAGTGATGCCCACAAAAAAATAAATAAATAATTGGAACCTGTAATGTACACAGTGTGAATCTATAAATTGGAAGATGTTAAAAATGAAATGGAACCCATCAATATTGATCTTCTAGGTCTTAGTAAGTTGAGAGGGAAAGGTATTGACCTTTTTGAATCAGAAAATCATACTTTGCCAGGGTTCTACAGTCAAAAGGAACGGTATTGGGGCTGAGCCCCAGTGGCATAAGTGGCTGAGTGCAGGACAGTGGCCCGCAGGC
>PVJH01020206.1:31016-41351 GCA_004026705.1 Nesogale talazaci | reverse complement strand
GATGGGAAACTTGACCTGGTTTGCACTGACACTGAGGAACTGGGGGCCCAGAGAGGGCGCTGCGCCCACAACCATGCTCAGAATCAACAGAACCTGAGCCCAGGCAGGCCCACACTGGCTCTGCCCAGGGCAGTGTGGGTCAAACGTGGGCAGCGGGCGGGCGGGAAGGCTCAGGGAGAGAGTGAAGTCTCAGGGGACGTGCTGAGAACGGCAGAGACACATTCATACACACGCTGGACTCACACTCACACAAAGACCAGGCTTCCTGGACTGCAAGAGCCCTGAGTGAGGAGCCCTTGACACTGGGTCCTGAGGCCCTCTTTTAACCTGGAGGCCAGCTCTCCGCCCGTAACCCACTGGCCCCCAGGCTACACGGCACAGTGCCCCCATGAGAAATGGGTTACTCAGAACCATCAACTCCCTGGGGTCGAATGGGCGGCATGTGGCCAAGAGCAAAGATAAAAATACTAGGAGGGGCAGGGGAGTGGGGAGCACTATGGAGGAATGGAGGGACGGGTCAGATAGCAACCAGTGTCACCAATAATTTGTGTGGGAAACTGCGCACTTTGACCCAAGCCATCAGATGGCACTTTAAACATTCTAGTCTCACTTGTGCTGTGTTAAAGGGCAGCAAAAGTACAACCCCCCCCCCCCAGAAACAGCAACAATCCAAACTCATCTTGTCTGCAAGTCTAGAGCTGATTTGGGCAAAGTCAAGATTCCATCTCCCCCCAATTGTCATCCGAATGCACTCTAACGGGGAGTTGGGGAGCTAACACTCTCTTGCAGAGTGCTAACGTACCCCATCGCCCTCCCCAACCAGAAAAGCACCCCACTCCCTTCATTCTCTGTCTCTTGATTTCACATTCATTTATCAATGATTCAACAAGTATGTATTAGATTCCCGAAGGCATCTGACTGGAGCCTGGGTGGTCACGAATTCGGCTGGGATCTGCAAGATCAGCAGTGCCAAACCACCAGCAGGAAGACGGGCAATTCTCTCCCAGCCGAGAGGGTCACCAAGAGTGAGAATGGACTTGAGGGCAGTGAGTTGGTTATAGGGAACCCACCTGCCTTAGGCCCTGGGGACCCTCCCTTTCTGTCTCAATGGGGCTTCCGTTCTAATGGGGTGAGCCCCCACCCATGGAGAGAGACACGCGGTGGGCTAGGAGCCGCAGAAGATGGCTGGGTGGCTTCCTGAAGGAAACCTTCAAGCGGAGCAGAAGCCATCTTCCCCGGGGGGGTGGGGGGGGGGCGGCAGGACAGGTAGGAGGGCAGCAGAGAGAGGCCAGGCCTGGCCGTGCCCCCACCCCACCCCGGGCCTGAGTGGGGAACAAGCCTAGCGCCTCGTGAGCACCCCGCCACCCCCGGGGCTGCAAGGGCTGATGTCAGGCAGACAAGGGCCAGGCCCACGGGGTATTTTTAACCTCATTCTAATTTGAGGGAAAATCACTGGGAGATTTTCGAGCAGGAAGCGAGAGATCACCCCTGTGGTCCCTGGTGCAGGTTATGCAGGCGCTTGGCTGCTCAAGAGCCTGGTCAGGGGTTTGAGGCCACCACGGGGTGTCTGAGAAGAAAGGCCTGGGTAGACTCGTATGGAAAGTCATCAAAAACGGGGCCGGACACGCTTCCGCCTGGAAACATGTGGGGTCGCCACAAACCGGAGTCAACACACGGGTTTCTGGACTGTCACCTTGGAAGGCAGGGGCCTCCCTGACAGCAGCCAATGATGGGAAGCACGTTGGGATTGATCGGGCACAGGCTACCTCTCCACCCTCGGAATTCCTGACACCAGAGTGGCAGGGGCAGGGGAGCGAGGTCCACAGCTCCCCACCACCGAGGGTGGTGGCCTGGGGGGCCCAGGTTCTCCACCAGGCAGGGTTTTGTCCTCCAGCATAGAGACATAAAAATAAAATTACAGAAGGGTGGGGACGAGGAGACCATAAAACTTCCCCGAGTGGTTCTGCGCACCTTTTTCGCTTGGGGGAGAAAGGAAAAAAAAAAAAAAGCTTTTTGGAAAAGGCTGTAAATTATTTTTACACCAACCTCGTAAAAATGACATCGCGCATTCTCAAATGAGATCCATTAAAACGAAAACCAAGAAGGCACAGACAGGCCCGGGTGGGTAGAAGACGCGTGTCCCGGTGAACACAGAGCCCGGGCTTCCAGGCTCCTTCATGGCCAAGAGATCTTGAACACACTTGGAAACAGGCCTCTCACCTCCAGGGAGAAGAACCAACCAACGACCCCAACCACACAGAGCAGAGAGAGGCCAGGCCTGGCTGTGCTCCCGCCCCCACCCCACGATGGCGGCACTCCAACTCCACACCTCAGCACTGGAGGGAGGAGGTGGGAAGGCCGGCGGGAAGGTGGGGAAGGGCAGCTGTGCCTGCTGTGCCTCACCCTCCGCCCCTCCCAGATGATACGGTCATGGGATGTCGGGGACGTCCTGGCGATTCCTGGACGGAGAGTTCTGCAGGCTTGGAAACCCTCGGAGGCAGTCCTAGGCCGTTCTATGGGGCGTTCAGGGTCAACTGGACGCCGATGGGTTTGGTATTTTGCTGGGGTTTTGGGGGGAGGGGTGGGGGTGGCAGCCGGTCAGCTGTTGACCTTCCTACCCTCACTAGCCACTCTGGTAGAACACGGTACAGGCTCTTACAATACCTTTCTGAAAGTCTTTCCTTGGCGATCCTCGGGATAAAGAACACCACTCCCCTCCCCCAGGGGGGAACTAGCTGACTCATTGGGAAGCCCCCCCAGTGCATCCTGCACATTTTTGCACACCAAAAGCTGACTGGGCACTTAGTATGGAGTCCTTCAGACAGGGACCCAATGACCGCTCCCCCAATTCTCCCCTTTCTGTAAAGTCCTAACAGTGAGGGCAATGTCTGGCATGAAACCGGGTACAGGTAGGAAGGTGGAGGTGGGGGTGAAGGGGCACTGCATGTGTGTATGATTCTGAATCCCCTACCAGGAGGGGCAGTGGTCTGGCTCCTTCGTGGGCCCAGGAAAACAGGGCCTGGGGATCCCTGTCTTAGGCTTGGGTCCCACCTGCCACTCCTACCACTCAGGGCACTGGAAATGTTCCTAATTGGGGCCGAGGTGGGGTGTGTCAGACCTACTGAACCAGATGGCCTCTGGCTAAGTAACCCCTACTAAGAATTAAAGGCTCCCCCTTCCCTCACACACACACACACATCACCCCACAACCTACCCCAGTTCATCTTCTTCTCACTCCCATGCTCACAGGGAAGGGGCACAGTTTCCCAGCTTCCCCCGAGGCTGGGGAAGGGGGAAGGGGGGCTTCTCACCAGTCTGAAGTCCTATTTCCCTCCCCAGAAGTTCTGGCCCCAGCTCTCCCTCCCTGCCCTCAGATTCCAGCCCCTGGACAGAGCTGAATTCTCCAGAAGGCAAAAGAAATGTCCAGGAGTTAGTTGTGAGGACCAGAAAGAAGAGTAGAACCTGGGGGAGCGGGTGGGAACCCTAAAGAGAAATGGGGCCCAGGTCTGAAAGTGTAAGTGTGCGTGTGTATGTGTGTGTGTGTGTGTGTGTGTGTGAGGGGGTGGGGGTGCTACCCATAAGTAGCTCGGTCAGGGAGGGCCAGATGGGGAGCAAAAGGAAAGAAAAGCCTCTTCCATTCTCCTCCTTCCCCTCCCCCAACACCCTGGCCACCCTCTCCCCATTTCTTTGGGGGAATGGGGGGAGCAAGTTAAAAGCCCATTAATGTGCAGAGACCCCCAACCCTTTTGAATCTCCTCACAGGATGTGAAGGGGGGCAGTGGGATTTGGCCCCAGTTGCCAAGACAACTGTGGTGGGAGTTCCCAGACGCTAGGCAACCCTCCGGTGACCCTTGCTGACCTGTCACCCCCACAGCCCGGGGACAATGGGAGTGCGTGGTCCAGAGGCCCAGGAAGCCTTTCAGTGAGACCGCCAGCATCTCAGCCGCCCCCACCTCGCCTGGCTCAGCCCTCCTGGCTCCAAGTCCAGCTCTTCCCAGCCACAAGGCCCCCAGTCCAGCATCCAAGCCCTCTCTGGGCCTCCACCTCCTAAAGTCTGCCACTGCCACTCCCGTCTCCGTCGCCCAGGCACAATAGGGTGTCTGGGGGTCCCAGGCGCAAGACCGAACCTTTTCGTAAATGTCTGCAGTCATATTTTGGGTGGCGTTCACATGAGAATAAAACAGAAGGCTGCCTTCAAAGAAAGCCATCTAAGAGTGGGCAACTCTGTGGACAGGGTCAGCAAGGCAGGGGGCGCTGCCTTGATGAAGGGACGGGACGGAGGGGTGTTCTTTCCAGCAGCTGAGGGTCATTCTGCCAGCTGGCCAGCCCAGCGCAAAGCAAACCTGGATGCCTGCTTGCCGTGGGTGGGGGTGGGGGATGCGTGAGCTACTCCCCTAGCCCCTTCAACAAAGGGATAGGAGGCTCAGTGGCCTTGGCAAAAGCCCCGGGGACAGAGGAGAGTGGCGAGGCCCTGTTGGTGTCAACCCGGTCCCTCACCAACGCGGGGCCTTAAACACTGGGAGGAGGCAGCCAGCCTAGGGCCCTCTGGAGTCAGCTGGGCCTGGCAAGGCAGCCACATCAAATCACCCCCACCCCCACTCCCGCCGCTGTTTAAACAAGCTTTGTTGCATGGAAACAAGAGCGGGCTCTTGCTCCTCAGTGACGTGGACGTCCTCCCCGGCCTGAAGCCCTGTCACCAGCCGGACTTCTGATTCGTCCTCTTTATTTCTCCCTCCTCTGCCAACTCTTCACCCCCAGAAGCCAGGGCTTATATCCCCAGAGTCGAGGACAGGCACCCGTAGACAGGACTGTGCCGCCGTGAGGATTCCAGCCTCCCCTGCATGCTCGCCTGCTGCCACACCACCCAGGGCCGAGGTTCCCCTTTGTATAAGGAGACCCCTCATTCACCCACTGGGGCATTCCGGGCACAACACAGCATATGCGTTGCGGTGGCGGGGCAGCGACAGGTTCAGCAGTTAATCACGAGGTTGAGGGTTCGAGAACACTAGCTGCTTTCTGCGCCCCTCGAAAGCCAGCCTCCAGTCTCCGGGGCTTTCCTCCCTGAGTCCCAGAGCGCACCTTTTCCCACATCACTTCCTGGGCTCCTCTGCTACTGGAGGGACCGATGAGTCGCCGTGAATCAGAATTGACTGCATGGCAGTGACCTTACCCCACGTCACTCCCCCCCATCTTCCACAGAGGACTGCAGGGGGTGAGACACGAGCCTAATGAGGGGGCTCCACACCCTGAACAGGGGCTTCAGAGACCTGAGCTTCAGCTGCAACCCTCCCTGGGCCATATGGCCCAGCCCCCGCCTACCTCTGTGCTTCCTTCTCAGCTGACGGTATCAAGTCTCCCACGGGTGGCAGGCACCCGGGTGGCACAGCAGATAAGCACCCGGCTGCGAGCCGGCAGGTTGATGGTTCGGAGGGACCCAGCTGCTCCACAGGAGACAGCTTGGGGAGGCCCGCTCCTGTAAAGACTACTGCCAAGAAAGCCCTGCTTGGTCACATGGGCCTGCTGTGAGTCACCCTGGGCTCCATGGTACCCGGCCACAACAGCAGGAATGAGGGGTGATTAAGTAACACAGGGCATGTGGGAAAGGAGACCCGGCCAGCCAGCCCCAGCACACCAAACAGATGCTAGGCCCTTGTTTATCCTCCGTGCTATTTGTTTATACTTCCTGGTTGTGGCTAGAGCGGAGAGGGAGGAGACACTGGAGGGGCAGGCTGTCTTTCTTTCTCCCACAGGCCCGCCAGCCTGCGGATGGTCAGAGACCTCTGTCGTCCTTGGGGCACCCCCACCCCCTGCGCCTCAGTCAGATGTTGGGCAGTGGAGGGACAGATGGCTTCATTTCCATCCATTTATTATTATTATTATTATTATTATTATTATTATTATTATTATTATTATTTTGGGTCATTTGAATTTTGCAGGGCTCTTTTCCTAGTTTGGAGCCAACACAACCTTTTTTCAGTCTCCGATATTTTCCTTGGCCCATAGTGAGCCCAAATGGATTAAACAGCCCTCTCTCTCTCTCTGCTTCCCAATCCCCACCCCGGTTTCTTTGTGAAACAGATATAGGATTTTCCAGGACTTCGGGAGAGTCCCCAAAACAAACAGAAATAGCTGGGTCTTAGAATAGTAGATGACGGGACCAGGCTGGCGTGTAACAGAGAAGGCAGAAACCTGATCGGTGCAGACAGTTCTCCCCCACCCGACACATCTCCCCTGTTTTCCAGATGTCTCTGCGTCCACTCTCTAAAATCATTTAAAAAGAGAAAGCCCGGGGCTTGGTTGACTCCCCTGCTGTTAGGGGGCGGCCTGGGGTCCGTTCCGACTCATAGCTACTGTACATGGAGAAGCTGCCTCAGCGGGCTTTCCACGGAAGATCCAAGTTGCTGGGTGGGTGAGAGCACCAACCTCTGACACAGCAGCTGAGCCTTGCACCGGTACTCTGCCGGGGCTTCTCAGTCCCCTGAGGGGCCTTGGCTTTAGTGGCTACTTATAGGGCTGCCAACCACAAGGTGAGTAGTTTGAAACCACCAGCCCCTCCGGAGAGGCGAAGATGAGGCTTTTACTCTGTCAAGTCTCGGAAACCCACAGCGGGCAGTTCTATTCTGTCTGATAGCCTTCATGACTCAATGGCAGCAAGTTTGTGTGTGTGTGTGTGTGTGTGTGTGTGTGTGTGTTTCTCCCCTTCCCTCCTACTCAAATTGTTCCACTGCTCTATCTGCTTAGAGGTACGGGGGAGAAGGGCTGCCCTTACACAAGAAGTGGCCTCGGGGACTTCCAGTGGGGTGTGCTTTTGTTCGTGTTCTCATCAAAAGTAGGATTTGGCCCTTGGTCCTCTGTCCCTGGCAGGCAGCCCAGATTTGTGCGGGGACCTGAGCAGAGAACCAGCTGGAGACCACCTCCCTGGAGGAAGTAGCCGAGCGCACTTCCTGCTCATCTCTGCTGCTTTCCAGGGGAAGTGATGCCGTTAGTGGTCACGTGGGGCTGGACTGGCGTGGAGAGAGATGTCACACTTCGACTGTCATCTGATCCTGACCACCTTGCTCCTGAGGCCCTCAGAGGGTTCAGACTCACAACCAAGGTAGCACAGCTGTGGCACCACCACCACCCACCCCCCCCCCCCTGCCCCCATCAGGGGCTGGCTAGGATTCTGCCCAAGAGCTTTCAGTGCTTGCTTGCCTGCTGGCTGAGCAGCTCAGAGAAGGGATGCGGGCCTTCTGAGGGGGCAATCTCGGAAGGGGCCCCGTTAGGCTTCGGGGACTGAGGCCAGAGGCCAGTGTGACACCATACACACTCGCGAGCCTGTACCGGAGACACAGGAGTGGGGGCACTGGGTGGAGGGGGCAATCAAGACCTTGCTTTTCTGCATTCTCAGCAGAGCCTCCAGGGGCCAGTGCCACCAGCAGTGATGGGAGGAGCAAGATCAGCAAGAGCTGGAGGATCCCAAGGTCAGGGCTGGCCGGGCCGGTTCTCGGGAACTTGTTGGGCATGATTCCCCCCGCCCCCCCCCCCCCGCGGGGCAGGGAACAGGGGCCCCTGCTCTCTGCCACCGCCCAGCCAGGCTCCCCACCCTAGGGTCTCTCCATCACCATTCCCCCCTCCCCCAGCTGATCCTGAACTTCTGAACCCTGCAGTCCATGGAGAGCAGGATGGTGGAAGAAGGCTAGAGTCACCCTCCTGGCCCCTGGTGGGCTACAGTGACTGTGGTGGGGTGCAGGGGAGACCGTGGTGTGCCTCTGCAGGGACCAGGACCTCTGAAGGAGAAGGGCCAGGCAGGCCGCTTGGATGAAGGCCCACCCAGGAGCGCAACTCTGCCCTGTCACTGGGGGTAGTTATGAGTCAGAATCGGATCCATGGCAATGGGGTGGGTCTGAAAGTTTAGTGTCTTCCCAGCTTGGCTCTGGGGCTCAGGCAGGGAGGGAGGCAGAATATTTTACAATACCAATTAAGTGAAGACGCAGGACCCTCATCTCCTCCCCAGCACATACCCGCACATCTCAAGTGGGAAACCCCCCTCCCTCACCCACCACCCCAGTAACTGACTAGTCCGGGTACTCATCGAAAGCACGGATATCCACCCCAAGATGAACACTTGTAAGTGGGATAATGGGGTGCGCGTGGCCCCCCCACCAGGCATCTTGCCTGATGGGCATTTCAGAGGGAGGCTGTGTTTGAGGGGGAGGGGGCTGCCAGCTCCTGGATCTAAAGTCCCTCTTGGGAGGCCTGCCCTGCTGCCTGGGCCTCCGGAATGCAGAGGGCGCAGAGGGGGGCTGGAGGCGGACCTCGGCGCGGCAAGATGTTCAAGTGAGGCTGCGCAGGGGCGCCCTGGGGGCTGGGCTGGGGGGGACCATGCGTGGTGCGTCTGCTCCCGGGTAGCCTCCCGGGAGGCCCGGCTCCTACCTGTTGCTGCTGGAAGTGCAGCAGCTCCGCGGGGCTCAACTCGCCGTTGCTGTCCGCCCCAGCGGCGCCCGCGTCCCTGCCCGCTGCGCCACCGCCAGCCGCGTTCGCAGCCCCGGAGCCGCCGCCGCTGCCACTGCCGCCGCCGCCATCGGCCTGCCCCGAGAGGCTGCCCACACCGTTCTGACTGGACGGGGCTGACCTGATTGTCTCCGAGGCAGATTCCACCATCATGTCGTTCTAGCGGGACCTGGAGGGGGAGGAGAGACACGGGGGAGGGGCTGAGGTTCCAGGCTGGAGGGACAGGCAGCATCCGAGGCCCCTCTCTCCCCCCTACCCCCCCACAGGACTATCACCACCACCTAATCTCCCCACTCCTGGGATTCTTGGTGGCCTGTATCCCAGGGTGACCTGTCCTCTAGGCCTAGATGATAGGCAGCTCCCAACTGAAGCCAGGCCACCACAAGGCCCCTCCCCCGCCTAGGAAGGCCTCCCTTCCCAGAGACTGGAGTAGACAGACCCTCACTCACCCAGAGGTGTGGCCCGAACCTATTCCAGCCTGCCGGTAGGGAGGTGGGCTTGAGTTGGTGGGAGAGGGGACCCTTTTCAAGGATAAGTGATTCCAGAGAGGGCTGAGCCCCGGTGGTGTAGTGGTTGTGCGCGGGACTGCGGCCCACTGGGACAGAGGTTCAATTCCAGCAGTGGGGCTGGGCTTCCTACTCCCACCACCGGAGAGCAGTGATGCCCTCCTCCCCCCCCAAAAAAAAATAAAAAAATAAATTAATTTAAAAAAAAAAAAAAAAAAAAAAAAGTGATTCCAGAGAGACCTAAGCCCACCCTCCCCCCAATTAGGGCCTTGGGGTCTGTGCTTCTCTAGTTCGGGGTTCCCTCAGGGTGGGGTCTCAAGGTCTTTTTCCCCACACAGCCAAAATGGTGGCCAGCATCTAACTGGAGCCAGATGCTGGGGGAGCAGGCAGGGAGAGAGAGGGGCAGGCCTGTTCTAGCCTTTCCCATCACCCCTTCAGAGACCCTGAACTGAGTCTGAGAGACCCTTGGACCCTCAGCGATGTCTTCACCCATGTCTTTACAAGACCACACTTCCTCCTCACAGCAAGGGGTCGCTACTATGACCCCGATTGTACAGATGGGAAAACTGAGGGTCCAGACGTGGTAGTTGACTTTACCCAAGGCCTGAATTCTGACCCCTAACTCTCCACTAGTTGAAAGTCTTCCCAGACCCCTCTGCCTCTCAAGGAAATGACTGGAACGTTCCTTGAGAGGTCAAGGGAAGAGAGGGGGAGGTAGGCCGCCCCCCTCATCCCCCCCCCCCCAACACACTTTGTGGAAGTCCCACAATCTCAGGGGCTTGCACACAGACTGGGATGATGATAGGAGACGGGGCAGGGGGAAGCTCTCAGTAGCAGGCAGGGCGCTTCTGAAATTCTGGGGCAAACCAATCTCCCCTGCGCCCCTCAAGACAAGTTGGTCGTGGCTGGTGTCCACTGACCTTGGACAGCTTTCTTAAACCCTCAGCTTCAGCCTCCTTATCTACAGAACAGAGGTCGTGGGGTCCGGCCTCAGAGGGTGCCGCGCAGAGCACATGGAGCTGTACGTGCTAAGCGCCTGTTGTTCTTCAATGTTGTCTGGTTGGCTCCAGCTCACGGGCACTGATATGACGGGGCAGGCCGGCGGCGCTAGGTTCTCCCAGATTTCATCCTGAGGGAGTCTCTTCCCTAACCACTGGCCCGGCCCTAGTAGCCCCTGGTGGCCCAGCTGTTAAACGCTAGAGTCAGCCCCAAGAAGGATCAGCCCTGGCCCCACCTGTCCTAGCGATGGAACTATGGCCGGGGGGACCCAGAGATGTCAGAGACTTAAATCACACAGAGGCCATCAAAAGGGCAAAGTCGCACCCACCGCAGTCAA